>JAJOZX010013202.1:45000-55000 GCA_023014485.1 Bathynomus jamesi
ACACGTATAAAACAGCATCAATATTCCGTTAGAACAGGACAGTTGTCCAGTGCCCTTTTTGTCCATTTGTCAGAGTTAGCCCACTGTATTGATTGGAATAATGCTTCAGTTTTATTCCATTCAAGCAACATTGTTAATAGAAATATTCTTGAGTCTGCCATTATGCAACTTTCAAATAACTTCAACATAAGCAAAGGTCTTTTTCAACTCGATCCTGTTATGTTGAATTCCTTTAAAACAGATTTAGATAAGAAGGGTAAAACATTAAATCTTTGGTAAACTTGTCTTCTACTTTATTAACTTTTAATTTGCATTTTATTTTTTTTATATATATCGAAACCTGACCATAGGCAGCAGGGTGTTAAAACCCGGGCAGAGTTCCAGTATAAATTCGTATTTTTATAATCCATTTGATCTTTTGCTAAAAATCGATTAACTTTTAATTTGCATTTTATTTTTTTTATATATATCGAAACCTGACCATAGGCAGCAGTGTGTTAAAACCCGGGCAGAGTTCCAGTATAAATTTGTATTTTTATAATCCATTTGATCTTGTGCTAAAAATCGATATCTTTCCTTACAAATCTGTACGCCTCACTGGTAATCCTTTAAGGTTTTAATTTTTAATTTTTATTTTTACTTCTCTGTTTATTGTATATATATGTATGTATGTATGTATGTATGTACTTGTATATATAGATATGTATGTATATATATATATATCTATATATATTATGTGTGTGTGTATGTATGTTATTTTTTTCTTTTTTTTCTTTCTGTAACCTATATATAGGCTTAACCTTTTTATGTACTTCAGTGTTCCTGAGGATGTCATTAGACGAAAGCGCTTGAGCACCATTTTGTGTTTCCTTTCCTTCGTGGTTTTATTCATCATAAATATTTTTCACGTGTTACTTTCGTGAAATAATTTTCAGATATATATATATATATATATATATATATATATATATATATATATATATATATGTGTGTGTAAAAATGAAATGAATAATCAAAATTAATTTTTACATAAGAACCAAAATCGCTTAACGCGAGTTTGGATAATAATTTTTACTTGTAGCTTCCTATTTTTTGTTCGTGTCACAACCCTACGATCTACCATATCTATGGTTTAGTCGTATCCATTTTTCCATTTGTTATAGAAGTTATTATAATTAATTATGATTGTCTTGCATCTCACCCTCGACCCTAGATTATACATACACATTGCATATAAGATGATTGGAACCCGTAGTTGTGCTTCTTAGTCCTTGATACCCACTCTGTCTTTAATTCGTTCTTTTAGGTCCTCCCTAATAATGACTTATACTGTACGTATGACATAATGTGAATAACTATGACGTCATAAAGTAACTTAATTCTCTTCACGTTTTCCATACCTTGAACACTGAATCACGTGTTTAGTATTTGGACATCTTCCGTATTGAATGTATGGTAAATTCCTTAATAATAATAATAATAATAATAATAAAAAGAAAAAAACTTCATTCTCTATACATCATTATTTATGTTGTTTCCTACCTATTGTCTATTGATGCCTATCAACCTATCAGTCCATATTTTACGCGTGTCTATATTACGCACACAACCTATTCTGTTACTTACATGTAAAATACGTCCACATGTATTTTTTTCTTTTTTTGCTTTAAGTGCGTGCACCCCTCACAAGATATTCACAAATGCTTGGGTAAGTAAGTGGTCGAATTCGCGAATCACAGCAAAAGCGAACGTTTCTAAGATAAACAACATCTTTCGCTCTGATCCAAATTTATAACATATTATAATTTAATATAACATATTATGTTGTATATAAATTATCTTGTCATGTCTCATGTACTTGTGTTGTACTAATAACCATATATAATAACGATATATAATAACCATATAATATAACCATATAATATAACCAGATAATATAACCATATAATATAACCATATAATATAACCATATATTATAACCATATATTATAACCATATATAAATATATAAAAACACTGTAAGAATGGTAAACGACGTAATGTACTTCAATGAAACTATAATTGAATGTAATGACTTTATATATAATGTAAGAAGGTACTTTAATAGAACTGTAAGGGACAATCATAAGCGAATGGGAAGTAATCCATAATCGAAATCATAATTGTAATAAACCCAAACGAAAATGTACTCAGTCGTGTACTTCAATTGTACTTATGTACTACTATGAAATGATATCGCCTTCAGAAATGAAGATTCGGCAAAAAAAAAAAAGATTAGTTTTTTTTTATTTATTTTTTTTAAAATTTTTATTTGGAAACTTTCAAACACCTGATCGTGTTTAAAAGGGGGGAAACTTAACTTCCAACTGCCATCCCCCAACATTCAGGCATATATTATACATGTATTTGTAAAATGAAGGACACTTCATTACGGCTCTCTGCTTTGGTCACTGCGAAGACTCCCTTGTTAGCAGCCTCGCTGCGGGGGAGGGGGCAGAGCCCCCTTGCCCCTTAAACAAGAACGCCTCGTCGATACGAGACACCATAGGGACATAGCAGAGGAAGGGTCTAACAGTCTGGCGACCCTATAGCCAGGATAAGAAGAAGAAGATATGGGGTCTAACCAGCTGGCGACCCTTTACCAGGATAAGAAGAAGATTTGTAGAAGAAGATTTGTAGAAGAATATTATTTTAAGAAGATTATTATTTTAACAAGAAGATTTTAAGAAGATTATTTTAAGAAGAAGATTATTTTAAGAAGATTATTTTAAGAAGAAGATTTTAACAAGAAGATTTTAACAAGAAGATTTTAACAAGAAGATTTTAGCAAGAAGATTTTAACAAGAAGATTTTAACAAGAGGCCACTTTTTGGCCAAGATAGAAATTACCCTGCATCAGGATAAAACCAGTTGACCGGCGTGTCACGACTTCTAGTTAGTAACATCCACCCTTGAACCGGTGTGTCACGACTCCAAGTTCTCCACGCCTAGTTTTCATCCAAGAAGAAGTAGCCAGGAAGACGTCTTCAGGACACGTCTCTGAGGATTTCGCCCGTGGAAAATTTTGTTAAGTACAGTTTGTTTTTTAAGTAATTTATAAACACTTGAAAAGTCAGCATTATTAACAGTTAATAATGAGTATCAAATCAGAATTTACAAGAAACACAGTGAACATTTCAGACACTAGTGATACATTTTTTTTAGTGAAACAGTAATTTTCACAGAAGTTAAATGTAAGAGAAGTTAAAAGTAATAGAGTTAATTTCAAAGAGAGTTAATTTCAAGAGAGTTAATTTCAAGAGAGTTAATTTCAAGAGAGTTAATTTCAAGAGTTAATTTCAAGAGTTAATTTCAAGAGAGTTAATTTCAAGAGAGTTAATTTCAAGAGAGTTAATTTCAAGAGAGTTAATTTCAGAGAGTTAATTTCACTGTTATATTCAGTATAGAATAATTTTATTTTATGTATCAAACATAATAGTATCGTACCTTCGTGTACATTAGAGTGAAATGTTGTTTACATTTTATATTTTTGTTTGCAAATTTTTTCAAATTATTGAATTGAATTGACTTGCAAATTAAGAGAGAGAGTTTACAGAGAGTTTATAGATTTAGAGAGATACTTGAAGTAATTTTGAAGTCATTTTTTTGAAGTCATTTTTGAAGTCATTTTTTGAAGTCAGTTTTAGTTGCAAAGAAGTTGCAAGTCAGTTTTGAAGTCAGTTTTAGTTGCAAAGAAGTTGCAAGTCAGTTTTAGTTGCAAAGAAGTTGCAAGTCAGTTTTGAAGTCAGTTTTAGTTGCAAATAAGTTGCAAGTCAGTTTTGAAGAAGCCAGTTTTGAAGAAGCCAGTTTTGAAGAAGTCAGTTTTGAAGAAGTCAGTTTTGAAAAAGTCAGTTTTGAAAAAGTCAGTTTTGAAAAAGTCAGTTTTGAAAAAGTCAGTTTTGAAAAAGTCAGTTTTGAAAAAGTCAGTTTTGAAAAAGTTTTGAAAAAGTTAGTTTTGAAAAAGTTAGTTTTGAAAAAGTTAGTTTTGAAGTCCCAAGTCATTTCAATGCAGTCAATTGAATTCAACTTTTTCTGTGTAAGTTAAGAGAATTTAATTTAAGAAAATGTAATTTAAGAATTTAATTCAACATTTTTTTTGTGTTGTAAAAGAGAATTTATTTCAACCTGAATTGACCGGGTTGCGTCTTTAGTTAACCTTTCTTTGTTTTTGTTTGTGAGAAGGAAATTGACCGATTTGTCTTTTCTTTTCATGCCAGTTTTGCGTATATAAATATATAGTTATGTAATTCATTATTTGTAACAAAACCGTTTTTACAAAGGTTGTAACGATTTTGGTAATTATTGTAATGTATGAGGAACATGCCGTCCTCCGTTTGTTGAACTTTTTTAATTTTTAAGTAGTGTGACAAGCAATCTTTTAAAAAAGGCAAAGTGCTCACGAAAGACGTATTGTCAATTTCAAACTTATAACCCCCGCTTATTCACTCAATTCCCCCGAATGTCGTACTCCAAACTTTGTTTTTTATTTTATTTAAAAAAAAAAAAAAAAAAAAAAAACCAACCCCAGTTGAACCCAGTTTCAACCGAAGAAATGGTTCAACCATGGTTAATTCCTCTTTAGTACTATGGAACATAACCTCCATTTATGTTAAGTTGTGTTTTTTTATTTTTAAGAATACTACAGTATATGGCTATGAATTTTAGTAGCCGAAATTAATTGTGTGTCAAAATTCAATTTTAAAACCGTGAGATCTACTTTCATTAACTGTAAGGTCCTCTACGTTCGTTTTTTAATTACCTTATACGTGTAACTGATTAATTATGTAAAATCTAAATCCTAATTGAATTTTATTACTTTTGACACATTCGAATTCATTTACGTTCCGTCCCTCCAGTCACTTTCACATTAAACTCATATGCATACACCATCATTAATACTACCTGTAATTTAGAATTTTATAACAATTGACCTTGAGCTTAAAGGATTTTATAATAATAATAATGATAATAACAATATCAATAATTAACTTAAACTTAAAAGATTTTATAACCCTAAACCCATCTTAAATTTTTATACATTATTTTTAAACTTTGTTAATTCAAAAACCTCCCAAATCCCTACACATACACACGCATGTATCCGCACTATATATATATACAAACCTTATGCTAAAATCATTGGATGTCACAATAAACTATTTCATAGCGTGTAAGTGCTAACTATGCTATTTATATAGTCCTACGCATTTTTGCTTACTATATATAAATTTTTGCTCAGGCGTTTATTCAGTTAATTTAAAAATCCTCTCAGCTAATCTGTCCCTCAAAGTTATAAGATACACACTTTGTATCTAATACACACAAATACACACTAGACCACATGTCTATACATCATCCATTACGTAATTCGATTTTTTACCTACAATAGTCAATAAAAATTAGCTTATAGATTGTACGGTGTACGTTCTCCCTTTTATCTACTCTATTCATTATGTACATAATTTATCCCACAGAAAAATAAAATTCTGAAATTTTTTTTTTAACCATATCATTGTTTGTCTAAATTAAAGTATTACTCTTTGAAATTTTTTTATATTATATAATAACTACCTTGTTCTGTATAAAAATTTGTAATGTAAAGAAAAATTCGTCATCTAACTTGAAGTAGTTAGGATGTTATTTTCTCATTTGTATTGTATTAATGGTACCCTATTAGATTATTGTATAAATATCATTTTTTTTAAAAAGGGGAGAGCAATGTAAAAATGAAATGAATAATCAATATTCATTTTTACATAAGAACCAAAATCGCTTAACGCGAGTTTGGATAATAATTTTTACTTGTAGCTTCCTATTTTTTGTTCGTGTCACAACCCTACGATCTACCATATCTATGATTTAGTCGTATCCATTTTTCCATTTGTTATAGAAGTTATTATAATTAATTGATTGTCTTGCATCTCACCCTCGACCCTAGATTATACATACACATTGCATATAAGAGGATTGGAACCCGTAGTTGTGCTTCTTAGTCCTTGATACCCACTCTGTCTTTAATTCGTTCTTTTAGGTCCTCCCTAATAATGACTTATACTGTACGTATGACATAATGTGAATAACTATGACGTCATAAAGTAACTTAATTCTCTTCACGTTTTCCATACCTTGAACACTGAATCACGTGTTTAGTATTTGGACATCTTCCGTATTGAATGTATGGTAAATTCCTTAATAATAATAATAATAATAATAATAAAAGAAAAAAACTTCATTCTCTATACATCATTATTTATGTTGTTTCCTACCTATTGTCTATTGATGCCTATCAACCTATCAGTCCATATTTTACGCGTGTCTATATTACGCACACAACCTATTCTGTTACTTACATGTAAAATACGTCCACAAGTATTTTTTTCTTTTTTGCTTTTAAGTGCGTGCACCCCTCACAAGATATTCATAAATGCTTGGGTAAGTGGTCGAATTCGCGAATCACAGCAAAAGCGAACGTTTCTAAGATAAACAACATCTTTCGCTCTGATCCAAATTTATAACATATTATAATTTAATATAACATATTATGTTGTATATAAATTATCTTGTCATGTCTCATGTACTTGTGTTGTACTAATAACCATATATAAAACCATATATAATAACCATATAATATAACCATATAATATAACCAGATAATATAACCATATAATATAACCATATAATATAACCATATATTATAACCATATATTATAACCATATATTATAACCATATATAAATATATAAAAACACTGTAAGAATGGTAAACGACGTAATGTACTTCAATGAAACTATAATTGAATGTAATGACTTTATATATAATGTAAGAAGGTACTTTAATAGAACTGTAAGGGACAATCATAAGCGAATGGGAAGTAATCCATAATCGAAATCATAATTGTAATAAACCCAAACGAAAATGTACTCAGTCGTGTACTTCAATTGTACTTATGTACTACTATGAAATGATATCGCCTTCAGAAATGAAGATTCGGCAAAAAAAAAAAAGATTAGTTTTTATTTTTATTTATTTTTTTTATATTTTATTTGGAAACTTTCAAACACCTGATCGTGTTTAAAAGGGGGGAAACTTTACTTCCAACTGCCATCCCCCAACATTCAGGCATATATTATACATGTATTTGTAAAATGAAGGACACTTCATTACGGCTCTCTGCTTTGATCACTGCTAAGACTCCCTTGTTAGCAGCCTCGCTGCGGGGGAGGGGGCAGAGCCCCCTTGCCCCTTAACCAAGAACGCCTCGTCGATACGAGACACCATAGGGACATAGAAGAGGAAGGGTCTAACAGTCTGGCGACCCTATAGCCAGGATAAGAAGAAGAAGATATGGGGTCTAACCAGCTGGCGACCCTTTACCAGGATAAGAAGAAGATTTGTAGAAGAAGATTTGTAGAAGAAGATTATTATTTTAAGAAGATTATTATTTTAACAAGAAGAAGATTTTAAGAAGATTATTTTAAGAAGAAGATTATTTTAAGAAGATTATTTTAAGAAGAAGATTTTAACAAGAAGATTTTAACAAGAAGATTTTAACAAGAAGATTTTAGCAAGAAGATTTTAACAAGAAGATTTTAACAAGAAGATTTTAACAAGAGGCCACTTTTTGGCGAAGATAGAAATTACCCTGCATCAGGATAAAACCAGTTGACCGGCGTGTCACGACTTCTAGTTCGTAACATCCACCCTTGAACCGGTGTGTCACGACTCCAAGTTCTCCACGCCTAGTTTACATCCAAGAAGAAGTAGCCAGGAAGACGTCTTCAGGACACGTCTCTGAGGATTTCGCCCGTGGAAAATTTTGTTAAGTACAGTTTGTTTTTTAAGTAATTTATAAGCACTTGAAAAGTCAGCATTATTAACAGTTAATAATGAGTATCAAATCAGAATTTACAAGAAACACAGTGAACATTTCAGACACTAGTGATACATTTTTTTTAGTGAAACTAATTTTCACAGAAGTTAAATGTAAGAGAAGTTAAAAGTAATAGAGTTAATTTCAAAGAGAGTTAATTTCAAGAGAGTTAATTTCAAGAGAGTTAATTTCAAGAGAGTTAATTTCAAGAGAGTTAATTTCAAGAGAGTTAATTTCAGAGAGTTAATTTCACTGTTATATTCAGTATAAAATAATTTTATTTTATGTATCAAACATAATAGTATCGTACCTTCGTGTACATTAGAGTGAAATGTTGTTTACATTTTATATTTTTGTTTGCAAATTTTTTCAAATTATTGAATTGAATTGACTTGCAAATTAAGAGAGAGAGTTTACAGAGAGTTTATAGATTTAGAGAGATACTTGAAGTAATTTTGAAGTCATTTTTTTGAAGTAATTTTTGAAGTCATTTTTTGAAGTCAGTTTTAGTTGCAAAGAAGTTGCAAGTCAGTTTTGAAGTCAGTTTTAGTTGCAAAGAAGTTGCAAGTCAGTTTTGAAGTCAGTTTAGTTGCAAAGAAGTTGCAAGTCAGTTTTGAAGTCAGTTTTAGTTGCAAAGAAGTTGCAAGTCAGTTTTAGTTGCAAAGAAGTTGCAAGTCAGTTTTAGTTGCAAAGAAGTTGCAAGTCAGTTTTGAAGTCAGTTTTAGTTGCAAATAAGTTGCAAGTCAGTTTTGAAGAAGCCAGTTTGAAGAAGTCAGTTTTGAAGAAGTCAGTTTTGAAGAAGTCAGTTTTGAAGAAGTCAGTTTTGAAAAAGTCAGTTTTGAAAAGGTGTTTTGAAAAAGTCAGTTTTGAAAAAGTCAGTTTTGAAAAAGTCAGTTTTGAAAAAGTCAGTTTTGCAAAAGTCAGTTTGAAAGTCAGTTTTGAAAAAGTCAGTTTTGAAAAAGTCAGTTTGAAAAGTCAGTTTTGAAAAAGTCAGTTTTGAAAAAGTCAGTTTTGAAAAAGTCAGTTTTGAAAAAGTTAGTTTTGAAAAAGTAGTTTTGAAAAAGTTAGTTTTGAAGTCCCAAGTCATTTCAATGCAGTCAATTGAATTCAACTTTTTCTTTGTAAGTTAAGAGAATTTAATTTAAGAAAATGTAATTTAAGAATTTAATTCAACCTTTTTTTTGTTGTAAAAGAGAATTTATTTCAACCTGAATTGACCGGGTTGCGTCTTTAGTTTAACCTTTCTTTGTTTTTGTTTGTGAGAAGGAAATTGACCGATTTGTCTTTTCTTTTCATGCCAGTTTTGCGTATATAAATATATAGTTATGTAATTCATTATTTGTAACAAAACCGTTTTTTACAAAGGTTGTAACGATTTTGGTAATTATTGTAATGTATGAGGAACATGCCGTCCCGTTTGTTGAACTTTTTAATTTTTAAGTAGTGTGACAAGCAATCTTTTAAAAAGGGCAAAGTGCTCACGAAAGACGTATTGTCAATTTCAAACTTATAACCCCCGCTTAGTCACTCAATTCCCCCGAATGTCGTACTCCAAACTTTGTTTTTTATTTTATTTAAAAAAAAAAAAAAAAAAACCCAACCCCAGTTGAACCCAGTGTCAACCGAGAAATGGTTCAACCATGGTTAATTCCTCTTTAGTACTATGGAACATAACCTCCATTTAAGTTAAGTTGTGTTTTTTTATTTTTAAGAATACTACAGTATATGGCTATGAATTTTAGTAGCCGAAATTAATTGTGTGTCAAAATTCAATTTTAAAACCGTGAGATCTACTTTCATTAACTGTAAGGTCCTCTACGTTCGTTTTTTAATTACCTTATACGTGTAACTGATTAATTATGTAAAATCTAAATCCTAATTGAATTTTATTACTTTTGACACATTCGAATTCATTTACGTTCCGTCGCTCCAGTCACTTTCACATTAAACTCATATGCATACACCATCATTAATACTACCTGTAATTTAGAATTTTATAACAATTGACCTTGAGCTTAAAGGATTTTATAATAATAATAATGATAATAACAATAACAATAATTGACTTAAACTTAAAAGATTTTATAACCCTA
>JAJOZX010013202.1:60000-62500 GCA_023014485.1 Bathynomus jamesi
ATATATATATATATATATATATATATATATATGTTATAATGTTATAATGTAATGTTTCAGACCAACAAAGACCCTAGGATCCACTCATGGCTGGTCTACTTAACTGTGTTCGTAATCGTGTATTGTGTATGTCCTCCGTGGTGGCGGAGGGGACCTACAATTTTACGTGCGTTCCGAACCACAAGAACATAAGAAATTTATGTAAAAACTGCCGGTAAATTGGAAACGACCAATTTTTACGAAACTAAATAATTATCAATTTAAAACTAATTAATTATCGATTTAAAACTGAAGATAGAATCTCTGGATCCAGAGGATCAAGTCATAATAGACTACTATCCACAAATATGTTACACTCTATATCTATTTATAACGGACATGCAATTATATCAGATCCAAAGAATCCAGTCATTTTCATTACGGTATCCATCAAGTCACGGTCCATATCGAATGCGGACCAAGTCAAAATTAACAACCATACACATTACAATATATAAACTTACGAGGAAAAGTGTAGGTGTGGCTGTAAAGACTGTACAGTAATGTAGAAATGTGTGTGAACCCATTTTGGGTCTCCCATTTAAAGGTGTTTGTGGGGCAAGTGATGATCATGAGTTTTTCAATACCTCACAGTACTATGGGGGGCACCGCTCGGCAGAGGAATCTCTTTAAATGGGGTGTGTAAGTACAGAGAGTATCCCCTAACCCAAGACGCTGCCTCCCTATATCCCACAACACTTGTATTGAGCTGTGGGATCTATCCCAGAAAGCCTTAATTTTACTACCTTAAACTATACCCTTTCTATCAACATATGCGTCTAATCGATTTTTAAGCATGTTTATAGACGTGCTACTAATTACTTCTACCGGCAAACTATTCCAGCTATTTACTATTCTGTGCGTAAAAAAGTTTTTGGCAACTGCTGTCTCGAACCTTCTACTTGTCAACTTACACCCGTTATTTCTAGTCCTATTATATTGAGATATTTCGAAAAAGCTATCTCTATCTACGTTATCGAACCCATTCATAATTTTGAAAACCTGGATTAGATCACCCCTTAACCTCCTAGTCTCGAGTGTTGTCAATTTTAACTCCTTAAGACTATCCTTGTACGACTTTGACCTAAGCGACGGAATCATCTTAGTTGCTCGTCTTTGAACTCTTTCGATTTTGTCTATATCTTTGCGCATATGCGGATTCCAAAATTGGACCGCGTACTCCAAATGGGGTCTAACTAATGATTTATAAAGTGGAACTATAATATCGCGCGTTTTGTACTCAACATTTCGAGCTATAAAACCTAACACTTTGTTCGCCTTATTGACCGCTGGTGTACTTTGTCTCGCTACTTTTAAATCACCAGTGACTATAACTCCTAAATCTTTTTCCTGCTCTACACTTGTTAAATCTTTCCCTGACATACTATACGCAAAATTACCGTTACGCGAACCTATATGCAAAATTTTGCACTTATCAACGTTAAATCTCATTTGCCATGTGACTGACCAATCAACGATTTTATTCAGATCTTCCTGAATTTTACCTCTATCTTCGTCATTAATCGCCCTACCACCCAGCTTCGTGTCATCCGCAAACTTTGAAACTGTATTGACTAGGCCGACATCTAAATCGTTAATATATATAAGAAAAAGCAAGGGGCCCAATACAGAACCCTGAGGAACGCCACTCGCTACATTAGCCCAACACGACTCCGCTCCATCAACGACCACCCTCTGTTTCCTACGTCGCAACCACTCTTCTAGCCAATTTATTACTACACCCCTGATTCCATGAGCCTTAGTTTTTTCAATGAGTCTTTTTGCGGCACGGTGTCAAACGCTTTTTGAAAATCTAAATACACTACATCAACCGCCCGATGTCTATCGTAAACGTCAACCACGCTTTGGAAAAATTCTAAAAGATTAGTTAAGCAAGATTTGTTTCGCCTAAATCCGTGCTGCGTATTTCTAACTAAGTTATGCACTTCTAAGTGTTCGACTATACGATCCCTAATTATTGATTCCAGTAGCTTACCTACAACAGACGTTAAACTGATTGGCCTATAATTTCCGCCTCACCTTTATCGCCTTTCTTAAAGATAGGTGCTACGTTTGCTAACTTGAAATTATCTGGTACGCACCCTCAGAAATAGACGCATTAAAAATCTTTGTTAGCGGCACAAGAATGCTATCTTTTAATTCTTTTAGTTGTATGGGATATATGGAATTCGGACCAGGTGATTACGCGTTTTGATTTTATCAATATAGCGCATTACCTCCGCTTCACTAACGACGATATTATCCAAAATATTACCATTATCAAAAGGTATTATGTCTATGACCGTAGGGATATTCGTTAGATCTTCTATAATAAAAACTTACGTAAAAAATTCGTTCAGCAAGGTAGCCTTTTCCTTGTTTTCAGAAACTAGATCTCCATTTACATTTTTCAAAGGCCCCAAGATACTTTTTACTGGATTTCTATTATTGACGTATTGAA
>JAJOZX010013202.1:67500-94044 GCA_023014485.1 Bathynomus jamesi
GCTGAAAATTTACTTTATTTTCGAATATTGTGCAAAAATAATAAAGCCTTTTTAGCATTTAATAATAATGATGTTGCAGTTTTTGGGTATATAAACCCCAGTAAAAATTGTCCATTGTCATTCAGAAGCTAATTGAGAGACTGAGCACTACCTGTACATTTTAGCAGTAAATTACAGTAAAAGATAGTCTTTATCTTATCCTTCGAGCCTTGCTCTCTTCAGAAGAACTTAGTCATTAAACTTTCCGGATACACTATAAGAAGAGTCCGGAACTTCAGATTTAGTAAGTCTACCAGAGTCCTCCGAGCCACTATAGAAGAACTCGGAGAGTAATATAGAAGGAAACTACTACAAGTCACACATCCGTTGCTGCCACCTAACTAGAACCCCCGTCGACTTCGAACCAACCCGGGCCATAGACGGAGGGGTTAACAACTGGCGACCCTTTAACCAGGATCTTCACGACTGACAACTTCTGCATCCAGGTTCTTCCAGTCTTCCAGACCCTGGAACCAGAACCAACACACCAGTTGACCGGCGTGTCACGACTTCTAGTTCGTCACATCCACCCTTGAACCGGTGCGTCACGACTCCAAGTTCTCCACGCCTAGTTTTCATCCAAGGAACAAGTGGCCAGCAAGACACGTCTTCAGGACACGTCTCTAAGGATTTCGCCGTAGGAATCTTGTTAAGTACAAAACTCTTTTTTAAATAATTTCTAAACATTTGAAAAGTCATTATTATTAACAGTTAATATTTAGTATTGAGCCAGAATTAACACAAAACACAGTGAACACTTCAGACACCAGTGATACATTTTTTTTATTGAAAACAGTATTGTCAGAGTTATTGTCACAGTTATTTTTACTATTCTACTTTTAGTAGTATAATTTTATTTAATGTACCAAACATAGTATTACCATACCTTCACGTACATTCGAGTGAAATTTTGTTTACATTTTTTTTTTTTTGCAATCTTTTCAAATTTTCCCCTAGTTAGGCAAATTGTTGTGCATTTATTTTTAGATAGTGTAGTTAGGAAAACCCCTTAAGTGATCATTCCATAAATTAAGATCGGTCAAGCAGACCTAATTAGAACACATTAATAAGTACTTTCACATATGAGCGATTCAGACGGTGCGCTTTCTGACATCGAAAATTTACCTACACCCATTTTTCCACCTACCCGCGCCCTTCAAACATACTCCCAAACACACAACAGATCCAGATATGTCTCAGTCTCAAACCCCGCCCCAGCATACATTAACTTAGGCAGACTAGTAAACCTTCCTCATACTGTTTTAATTTTTAAGGGGACCATAGATAATCGTTTTGTTGAACCACGCGTAAGACCTTGGATTGAATCTTTAGAGCAACATTTCTTACGCGAAAAATTACCGATGATATAAAAATTAGGGAAGCAAAAAGATTTATCGACCCTAAAGAAGGGAATGCTCATGACACAGTCACTTACGTCCCATCAATTAGCGAAGCTACAACATGGGACGATTTTAAACAAAACTTATTAGAATTTTTTAAAGAAATAACCCTTGCACAACCCTTAGCCACGTTAGAAGCAGTCTTCCAAGCTAAATGGAAGAAAGAGGAACACGAAGATTTAAACAATTTTATTACACGTACACATAAACTTGTAGGAGAAGCCCTCCGTGCCGCAGAAAATGCATGTGGCATAACTTTCACTTCGAAACAAAGAAATCTAATAGTAGCCACAACCAATTACGAAAACCTACCCGGAGCACCTAAAAAAAAGTTTCAGGAGTTTTTAAATGTTGACAAACCTGTAAGTGTAGCCATAAACAAAACACGAGAACATTACCCAGATTTAGCAAACCAGAACTGCCGAAAGGGTAGAGAAACCCCTGTACATTACATTCAGCAGCAGCAGCCACAACACCAACAGCAACAACAACAACCCTATAAATCGAGGCCAATGCAGGGAACACCCCAGAAACAAGCCCCCCAAACCCAGAATACACGCCCTCCTCCACAGTGTTTTAACTGCGATAGCTTTGGGCACATGATAAGTCAATGTAATTATCCCTCTTATTGCTCCCACTGTCACGAACATGGCATCGCCGACGGCGATCGCCAAAAGTGTGCTGATAAAGCCCCTGCAGGGTATAGACCCCACTTTCAGAAACCAAACCGCCCACGTTCCCAAAACGTATCCAAAAGTCATCCAATCCCCAGAAACCAGTCCATTCCCAGCCTCAGTCGAACCACCAACCCAATAGATTACGACCACAGGGTCAACCACACTCTTACCCCATGTACAAACCTCAGTACAACCTACAACCAGCAAGGTCAGCTAGTTCGGTACGTAGAAGTACCCGTGGAGGAATCATTTTCCCCAGAGTACAATTTTCAAGAACACCCTCCAGCGTATGGTAATCCCGTAGAATATGACCCAGGTTTTCCTATAGAATACCATTTGAGCCCTTTTTTAGACCCTACATTGGAGGCGGCAGTTCAACCTCCTCCCTCCTAAATTACAGTAATGAGCCCAGATACGCACACAAACTCCCCATCAGGATAATAGGTGCGGACCTCCTAGATTTAATAATAAATTGTAGCACCGATAACCAAGATTTAACTGCTCTCCTAGATACAGGAGCACACGCGACGTTAATTAAGAAACAATGTGTAGATGAATTACTAGAGAGTACAAATTACAAATATGAACTTAAGGCACCATCCTGCCAACTCAGAGGAGTTACGGGCACACCCATACCTACATACGGAGAAATTGAGTTATATTTAGAAGTTGGAAACGCGGTATACCCCGCGAAATGTTGTATAGTGGACACAGTCGCCACCTTTCAGACAGACATCCTACTAGGTATGGATTTTTTTAACCGGAATCAATGGGAGATTTACCCAGCCGGAAAGTTAGTAAAGTGTCGAAATAGGACACACCATCTCCGTGAGAATGACAGACAGCTTAATGCTAATAGAATTAGTCAGTTCAGATTTCCGAAAGAAATAGGAAACCCCCTCCACTTGATAGCAGTCAAGTCAGCCGGTTGCATCCAGAGGGACAACCGCTCCAGAAATCAGACCCCAGGGTAATCAGTTCCAGTTGTTGAATCCAGTTGGATCAACACAGTCAGTTTCCAGTCAGTCAGTTTCCAGTCAGTCAGTTTCCAGTCAGTCAGTTTCCAGTCAGTCAGTTTCCAGTCAGTCAGTTTCCAGTCAGCCAGTTTCCAGTCAGCCAGTTTCCAGTCAGCCAGTTTCCAGTCAGCCAGTTTCCAGTCAGCCAGCTTCAGTTCAGCCAATAAGGCAAATTTTAGTCGCCGAACCAGAATCAGATTCACAATTTTTCATATGCCCTACCGAGCATATAACAGTAGCACCTTATGAGAAGATTTGTTTCCTAGCAAAAGTAGTTAACAGTCAAGGAAAATTATTAGAGTCAGAGCGTACTCTGATTACAGAGAAAAGTAATTTCAAAAGAGATGTTCTTATTGCCCAAGTCCTTAGTCAGAGTCAGAATTCAGCTATCCCTGTTGTTTGTTTAAACAAAGGAAAAAGTCCTATAGAATTAACTTCAAATCAGAAAATAGGAACTGTTTCCACAGTAGAAGTAGATTCAGATTTCCCCATCAGTATGATAAATCGTGTTTCCAGTTCCTTAGAGTTAAATCCTTCAGTATTAAAAGAAGAATATAAGAAATGTCTGGAGCACTCCCTTCAGGAGTCACCAGCTTTACAGGATCCCAAACTAATGGAATCACTTCTCGATTTCCTGATAAGAAATAGAGATGTGATTGCCCTAAAAGGAGATCCTCTGGGCCGAACTAATTTGGTCCCTTTTGAAATCAAGTTGGAACCCAATTCCAAACCCATTTTCATTCCTCCCTATCGGGTTCCACATTCCCAGTTAGTCACTATTGAGGAACACATCAAGGACATGTTGGAGCAGGATGTCATTCAGCCTTCAGCTAGTCCCTGGTCCGCTCCTATGATTCTCGTCTCCAAAAAGGACGGAACATCTCGCCCTTGTATAGATTTTAGACGCCTGAACATTACCATCCCAGACCGTTTCCCGATTCCAAACATGCAGGAAACAATTCTGAACGTAGGGAAAGCGAACTTTTTTCATCCCTCGATTTAGCATCGGGTTATTGGCAAATGGAGGTCAGTCCCGAATCTCGGGCATTGACTGCTTTCTCCACTAACCGAGGCCATTACGAATTCCAGGTTTTACCTTTCGGAGTCCGAAATGGGCCTGCTAATTTCTCTAGGTTGATGAATATAGTCCTTTCCGACCTATTAGGTGTCGAAGCTCTCGTTTATCTTGACGATATTATCGTCTACAGTTCGGACATAAAAACACACTTTCAACGCCTTCAGAATGTGCTATCACACTTGAGAAAAGCACACCTTAAACTGAAGCTTGCAAAGTGCAATTTTTTACAAGAATCCCTGGTATACCTAGGATTCCTACTCTCGTCCACAGGAATTAAACCTGATCCAGCCAAACTCGAAGCCCTGGAAAGGTACCCTGTACCCAAACCATCGACGACGCCCGTGCATTTATTGGTTTTGTCGGATTCTATCGGAACTTTATCCCCCAATTTTCAATATTGCTAAACCCATTACTAATTTGTTCCAGAAAAATTCGAAATTTAACTGGGAATCCGATCACCAACATGCCTTTGAAACTTTAATTAATAAACTAACCTGTCATCCCATTTTACAATATCCTGATTACACAAGACCCTTCATCATAGCCACAGATGCTTCCTCCTATGGACTAGGAGCCGTCCTGTTACAGGACGTAGACGGTGTGGAATTACCCATTGCTTATGCCAGTCAACTTCTCTCTGCACCTCAACGGAATTATTCCACTACGGACCGAGAGGCCCTAGCGGTATATTGGGCTTTGAAAAAATTCCGAAATATCGTCTATGGCTACGATGTAACCATCAAGACTGATCATAAGCCACTCACGTACCTCTTCAAGGACAAGCTACTTGAAGGACGATTGAGTAGATGGGCTCTGTTGATTCAGGACTTTGCAGCAAAAATCGTATACAAACCGGGAAAACTGCAAGTTATTCCAGACGGATTGTCGAGACTCAAGCCGACGCCCAAGTGAATAAAATAGGAATTCTTCCTGTGTTCGACTACGAGTGTCTGCAATACTCCCAACAACAGGACCAACACACCCAAAACCTTCGGGCGCGCCTGGAACAAAAGGAACCATCGAAGGTAAAAGAACAGTACAACCTCAAAGATGGGCTCGTACATTTCAGGAACGAAGATGGAAACGACCTCGTGGAGATACCAAAGGATCTCGTCGATATAGCCATTGGACTTTGTCACGACTCACCTTTGTATGGACACATGGGGCCGGATCGCACCATCAAGAGTCTTTTGGAGCGATACCACTTTCCCGAGATGAACAGAAAGGTACAAGAATACATCGCCGAATGTCCGTCGTGTTTAAAGCATAAGGGCAACGTACCATCCACAGCTCCGATGCATAAATATCCAGTATGCCAAAGGCCCTGGCAAAGAACTGGAATGGATATACTGGGACCATTTCCCAAAACATCAAAGGGAAATCAGTACATCATTGTGTTTACGGACCACTTCTCGCGTTACAGCGAAGTAGCCGCCATTCCAGACCAGACCTCGGAAACTGTGGCAAGAGCCCTAGTGGAACGCGTCATCCAAAATCATACCACTCCTTCCATCCTAATCTCGGATAACGCCCTTAGTTTCACTTCCAAACTGTTCGAGTCACTCTGTAACATGTGTAAAATTAAAAATACACACATTGTGGCATACCATCCGCAGGCAAACGGCTTAGTGGAAAGGCACAATCGAAAGATCTTGAAGCCCTGCGCCACGTTGTCGATGCATCCTCCCGTACATGGGATGATTCCCTTCCCATGGTACAAACAGCCATCAACAATGGCTATAATGTGTCCATCGGGGACACCCCTCATTTCGTCTCTATCACTACGACAAGCGTCTACCTTTTGATTTGCCCGACCAAACCGACCCGGCAGTTCTAACATCTTCCGAAATGGCAGAAGCAAATCAGCAACTAGCTGAACGATCTTTCAAGATTTTTGACATAATCCGCTATGCCCTCGACCAACGAAACCAACAGATGGAGCAAGAGCAACATAGGCGTCATCCCCGTCAACGGACTATAATCGTCGGTATGCGATGTTATCTGAAGAGCGTGAAACCGCCAGGTGCTCATCGCAAATTATACCCAAATGGGATGGCCCATATAGGATTATGAAAAACCTCGGAAAAAATCGTTATGAAATCCTCGACCTCCGGGATCATTCCAAACTAAAGATCATTCACGCTGACAATTTGAAGATAGCTTCCGAACAACACCTTCCCAAAAAACAGCTGCCAGGCGTTCGAGCCGCCTATCCTTCAAAAGGTCAAGATATTAACAAATCGGGCAGGGATCAAAAAACTGAAGTGGTCACCGCGGGAACCGCTACCCATGACGAAGATTGGTACCTCGTAATACCACCAGTACTCGAGGCAATCTCTGAACAAGAGGAGGCCCCAGAGCCAAGCGTCCCATCGGACCCAGACCCTGGAGAAACCCCTTCGAGAGGATCACTCAGTGGAACTCCACCATCTCAACTCCACCATCTCCTCTGTCACCACCCTCCGATTGATGATCGACGCACGGACCCTACATACCGCCCGCAAATGCATCACCCACGTGAACTAGAACCTTCACATAAGAAACGAACCCGCTCAGAATCCGAGCTCAACGGTCGACCCCCATTGCCACCAAAACGAGGCCGACCCCTTCGCCCACAAACACAAGTATCCACACAAGCCACCCCCAGCTCCGTATAACTAAGGCGTAGAAATGAATAAAATTGTCCCCCTTATAATTTTCCAAATTATTTACTCTTGTAGCCTAGCATTAAAATTTCTACCGGAGTTGTTATAGAAAAACTTGCAGAAGGTAAATTTTTGAAAGGGCACGCAGACCTTTATATAAATTTGCAACCCCCTGCTAGAATTAAAATCAATCTCCTTCAGATACAAACCCAATTAAAAACGTTTGAAAGTAAAGTCCAGAATTCTTTCCAAGGAAAAGATCAGATTAGTCGCGTTCTGTTAGAAAATACCCTCGAAAATATTCAAACTACAGCACGCGCCCTATCAGAAATATTAGCCTTACCATGGATACAAACTGAAACTAAAAATTAGAAAACTTTAACCAAAGAAGTAAAAGGGGACTGATAGATATAGGAGGGAAACTGTTCAAAGGTTTATTCGGATTAGCAACCGAAGAAGATATTAAAAGAATCGAATTAAATTGAATCTCTTCTCGCGAAATCGACAGTATAATGGACACATGTTAGAACAAACTATTAGGTCACTACACGAAAAGAATCGCTTCCTCCACTCCCTTTCGGACAGATTCACATACCTTGAATCCATGTTAGCTCAATACAAAGAACACAAAAGATATCTAGAATTAATAGAGATAATTAACCTACAAGTAACCCTAATCGATAAATACTTACAACGAATAACTACGATTCATTCCAAGGTTTTGCGTGCAACCCAGCTAGCCCATGGAAAAATCACTCTTTCCACTCTAATACCATGGGAAACTCTTCAGTCCTTGATTCACACCGCCCAGACACAATTAAAATTATCACCCATATTCCCACTCAACCACACTAATTACCCCCAATTTCTAGAATACACCTGGACTGTACATGGACCACGCCCCTACACATACCTCAATTTAGGGCGGGTCGTACTCAGGTGACAACATGAATCTAAAGGAAATCCTACCATCAGGGGTGTCTAAATTATGTTTTTACATGGGGAATTCAAATATGAGCTTCTTTTTTGGATAGGATAACTCTAACCTACATCATTTTGTATTTCTAAATTGCCAATTTTACCCTTTTGAACCCCTTTATAATATATTAAAAGATATAAGGTAAATCATTTATATTGACAAGGCCAAATCAACTTTACATATATTTATTAATAGGTGAACTGCATGTATATCACTGGATATAATTACAAAGATCATTCTCCTGACATCTTGAACTTTGCCAGGTTGCACAAATCCTGCTTTGACTCAGACTTGGACATCAGCTTCCTGCTGGTCTCCTGAGCCCTGATCCCTCCATCCCTCTTTTCCTGTGAGAAGTACTTAGCAGAAGCCTCAGTCACCATTTTAACAACCCTCTCAATGCTTTGTGTGTGGCAAGGCCAGTTGCACACCTCCATGGGGGTGTTGATGAAGTTTTTCACCTCTGAGGTGTTTAGAGAGCAGGTGAGAGGTGGCTCTGACACACCTTCTGACCAGCTGATCAAGTCACCGATGCTGGAAGCATCACAATTGATGTCAGGTGTCCTTCTGCTCCTAACAGAGGAGTCCCCCAGCTGAGTGTCCGGGTCCCCCTCTCCCCTGATGGCCAGGATTCTCTCCACCCCTTCAATCCTCTCCTTCTGATCCTCAGAGCAGAGTAGTGTTTGGAGGATGACTTCACTGTGGGCATACCAAGCAGATCTTCTCACAGTTGGCATCACAATATCCAGCACCTCCTTTCTCTGGGACTTGAGGCAGTCCAGCTGAAAGAGGATGTGCCTAGGCCCTTCTATCCAGGAGTGCTTGACCTTCACGTTGAACCAACATGGGTAATACACTCCAATGATGAATTCCACAATGAATTGCAGAATCTTCAGGTTCTTTCCTTTAAGTCCGTGCTTTGACACCCAGAGCCTGAGAAGTCTGTTCGCTGTGGTGAGCCAGCGGCTGTGGTTTACTGGTCCTATCTCTAACAGAGCCAGCCCTGCAGGAAGTACTCCATCCCTGACTGCACAGACAATTTTATAGCCATAGTATTGATCAGTTGAGAGATCTTGAATGACCTTGTCAGGAAGCTTGATCAGTGGAGGGCCAACAGAGATTCGGGTGAAGTTTGGATTGATATCAAAGTCTGTAGCAGAATCAAGGAGCTTTCCTATTGGCCCGGATAATTTTTTGTCTGACAGAGTAGGGCCATCAAGGTCAACAATGAGATGGCGCAGGGGAAGTTCAACAGTGTGCAGGTTGCACACCAACCAGACCAGCTTTCTCCCCAGGTGCAGCTCCAGCTTCCGCATTACTCCAGCTTTCACACCAGTGTTGACATTTGTTGAGTCTCCTCCAATGGCCAACAAGGTCTTATCATAACCCCTCTCTTTCAGCCAGTCAAACAGGACCTTAGCAATCTTCTCAGCATGTGACTCCTCTTTAGTTGCTTTCTCTGGAGTAAAGTGGAACAGATAGTAGTTGCCAGGCTCACTAACAACACTATAGTGTTCTTCCTTGATCTTTGCGGGAAAAGATTGGTCACTGCCCTCAGCTTCCATCATCACATTGGTCAGGTCAATCCGCCCATCAAAGAGGATGCAAGAGATCCCCCCTCCTCCCTGCACTTCTTCTCGAACTGTTCCCCCAGCTCTCTCATCAACTTCTCATGTGCTCTCTTGACCTTGCTCTTATCAATCACTTTCCTTGTATTGTCTTCTGTGATGATTCCTGCGTCAATCAGAGCTGCTGTTGCTATCGCTGCAGTTGGCCTCAGCCCTATGCCATACCTTACACTAGCAAGGGCAATGTTTTGAATCTCATCATAGTTTTTCTGTACCTTTGCCGAAGCTGCTGGCTCAGGGTCAGTTTGAGGGAAGAGCTCAACTTCAGGAACAAACTCATCTTCATCACCACTTCTCTCCAACTCCAGATCCTCATCACCATCTGCCAAAAATCTCTTAACATCCGTCCTGGCTGCCTTCTCTGCTACTGCAGCACTTTCCTCCTTGCTCCTTCTCCTTTTCTCTGCCTTCCTTTCCATCCACTGCCTTTTCAATGTCCTCACCTGCCTCTTGTGCTCTGGTAGATCAGGACCCCCTATTTGGTGGGGTCCCTTACTTCCAACCTTCTCTTTCTGTCCCTTGATGTAGGCAAGATCTTTCACAGGAATCTTTTTCTCTCTGCTGCAGGAACAGTTAATGTGGGCTTGGATAACACAGCCCTCACAGCCTCCCCCCTCACAACTGGTAATCTGACACTTGCAAGTCAAAATATCAAAGAACTTGTCTAACTTGACAATGAACCTCTCTTTGGCATCAAGTTTGCCCTTCCCAAGAGAAAACTTCACTGCCTGATTCCAGACCTCCTTGAGCTTGGACATGATGGTCACTTTTTCATTGATAACAGGTGGCTTGAAAAGAGCATTAGCTTTGCTCCACTGACAAATCAGACCAGGGTAGATGTCACTCACCATAAATCATGAGTCACTTCAAATATTTCACAAAACGTTTTAGAATGTTCTGAAACGTTACATTCTAGCCTCTGAGAAAGGTGGCTCAGAAAATGGCCTTATGCGCGCCAGAAAACCGTCAAAATATTTCATATACCAAACTGTATGATAATTACAATTAAGTGGAATGGCACACCTTTTTATTTGAGTATTTAAATATTATTATTATTATATGAATTACATTATGTGTTTATATGAATTAGTTAGAACAATGCTCTATGAGAGATAACGTGAGCAGCCATGATAGAAAACGTGAGAAGACATATTCTGTAGTAACTACAGTAGTAAAATAATCAACAATTTAATAATAATCAACTGCAAATGATGTAGGTTAGGGTTATCAGAATTAAATATTTTCTTCAGAATTGTGTTCTATACACCAAAATATGTCATTTGAACACCCCTCTCCATTGATTTAAAAAAATGCATAGTATGACCCGCCCTAATACCTCATAATTATACCATTTTTCGATGTCCTCACTTACGACGTATATAAATTTCACCCTTTCCCAACACCCTAACAAAACAATTCTAATGTCTAGCGATTGTATTTACCCACCGTACCACCTTACCTTTTCCTAACCAAAGATCTGTCAGCCTATTCTATGATTTCAGATAGCGACGTCCGGCATTGCCGATTCCCGCAACTAAATAAACAACTCGTTTGTTCTCCACTCAAACCATTTATTCTTCCAACTACTAGGTCTTGCTTTATCGACTTAATTCGTGACTGGCATGCCCCGGTATGTTCATTTAAAAAAATTATTCCCCTAAAACCGTCCAACTACGAGTTGGACCAGGCATCTGGGTTTCTTTCGCGAACAGGACTGCCGCTACTCTCGAGTGTCCATCGCCTTATTCCCTCATCACAATCCCTATGGTTATTCGGCTACCAATTGGTTGCTCCTTGCGTTCAAAAGCCCTCCAAATATACAACCCGTACAAGGTTACCCTTAATAACTCATACCCATTCCCGTCGCAAATTAAATTTAAACCTGTCATAGAGATCTTAAATCTCTCCATAAAACCTGTAACCATCCAACCCGACCTACATGCCACTGAATGGAATGATCAATTGAGCCGGTTTAAAATTTCTGATGATAACCAAAATAACCTCTTACAAATACTACAACCGGTAACCATTTTCTCAACATCTGCCGTTAGTATCATTATTGTATGTGCTATTATCCTCGGTATATTTGTGGTGAAAAGATCATTCTGGGAACAAAGAAAACCAAGAGACACGGAACATGAAACTATTTATGCACGACCAAGAGTGCGTACCCAGACCACCACGTGAACTAGACTTAACCACCCGACTTATGTTGTATATATAAATCTGTATTATAAAACCCATAGTTATCATCTAGTTAGCATTAGTTAGGATGTTACATTATTATATTAATATCATTCTAGAGGGGAGAGCCCTGTAAAAATGAACCCTAAATAATTCCCATATTCGTATACTATCTTATTCTTCATGTAATTCTTATATTCATTTATATAGTTCTTGTATCCATTTTAAGAAAAAGTATCCATTTTAAAAATTCATGTTATATGGTTCATGTATTTATATAATCCTGTATATTCTTATATATTTAACTTTATGTAATGCCTATACTCATATGTATGTACGTGTGTGTATTCATTTTTACATAAGGACCAAAATCGCCCAACGCGAGTTTGGATAAAATTTTTGATTTGCTTTCTACTTTGCTAAATAATTGGTGACCTGTTGTTTTTTAAAATCTCATAATCATTTTTTTAGATTTCGCTTAATAAGGAATCCTGCTTAAGCTTTGCAATGTTCATATTTTGTATACATTCTCTTTCGTTATAAAAAATGAGATCATGTCTTGCCTAAGCATTAAAATTGTACATCTTAAACCTTGAAATTTCACTCATATGCATATTTTAGTGTAAAGATGCATAGTCCGATTTCCACTTTTAGTTAACTTGGCAGATCATGATAACATCAGATCTGAAAAGTCGCGGTTTAAGATAAAAATATGGTTTCGTCTTCAAATATTTTGTTTACTCGTTCAAGCCTTACCACAGCTGAAAATTTACTTTATTTTCGAATATTGTGCAAAAATAATACAGCCTTTTTAGCATTTAATGATAATAATGATAGCAGTTTTTGGGTATATAAACCCCAGTAAAAATCTTCCATTGTCATTGAGAAGCTAATTGAGAGGCTGAGCACTACCTGTACATTTTAGCAGTAAATTACAGTAAAAGATAGTCTTTATCTTATCCTTCGAGCCTTGCTCTCTTCAGAAGAACTTAGTCATTAAACTTTCCGGATACACTATAAGAAGAGTCCGGAATCTTCAGAACCTTTAGTAAGTCTACCAGAGTCCTCCGAGCCGCTATAGAAGAACTCGGAGAGTAATATAGAAGGAAACTACTACAAGTCACACATCCGTTGCTGCCACCTAACTAGAACTCCCGTCGACTTCGAACCAACCCGGGTCATAGACGGAGGGGTTAACATATATATTTTTAAAGAGAATTAAGTTATTTTATGACGTCATAGTGTATAAGTCATTATTAGAAAAGATGAATTAGAGAAATCCAGTAATGAATAAAGAAGTACAAATCGAAATTCTATCCAAAACTCGCTTAGGCGATTTTGGTTTCTCATGTAAAAATGAATATGGATTATTCATTGTTCATTTTTACACATATATGTATATATATATATATGTATGTAAAAATGAACAATGAATAATCCATATTCATTTTTACATGAGAAACCAAAATCGCCTAAGCGAGTTTTGGATAGAATTTCGATTTGTACTTCTTTATTCATTACTGGATTTCTCTAATTCATCTTTTCTAATAATGACTTATACACTATGACGTCATAAAATAACTTAATTCTCTTTACGTTTCCCATACCTTGTACACTGAATCACGTGCTTAGTATTTGGACATCTTCCGTATTCAATGTATGGTAAATTCTTTAATAATAATGTGGTGTTATGTTGTATAAATATTATTATTCAACCATATTCATCTATACGTCCATATCTTATCTTGACCATTATCCTATGTCAATTTTTTTAAATATTCATTTTTACTCGTGTCAGTCTATGAAACGCAAAACTTTATGCATTCGTTCGAAAACGCACAAATACGTTCTCGTATTATTTTTTTAATTATTTTTTTTCACGTGCGTTCAACCCTCACAAGATATTCATAAATGCTGAGGTAAGTGATCAAATTCCACTAACTACGGCAGAAGCGAACGCTTCTAAGATAAAAATCTCCTTTCGCTCTGATTCAAATTTATAACATATTATAACATAATATAACATATTATGTTGTATATAAATACATACCGTATGTGCCCATGTACTTTGTATTACAGGGTGTCTCAATATACATGCAACCCATGTCACTGCTAATAATTCTGCCAATATTAATGTTCTCGTTCTATTTTTTCAGATTTGAAGAGAGGAGACGATAACAACTAATAATTATCAATCAAAATGCCTTGGACAAAGGAGGAAAAAACATTTTGCGTCACTACTTATTTGGAGACGAAATCATTCAAAACTGTGCAAGCGAAATTTCGCAGGAAGTTCAACTTCAACAATTATCCCCAGAAAAGCCAAATTTATCGTTGGGCACACAAATTTCAAGCCACAGGATCAGTAAACAATCTCAACAAGAAAGCAGAAACACCCAGATCTGGCAGGAAGGTGACTGCAAGATCTCCTGACAATGTGAATGCGGTGAGAGATTCTGTCGGAAGGAGTCCGAAAAAGTCAATCCGAAGACGTTGCCAAGATCTGGGTCTTTCACGTGCGTCAGTGCAAAGAATCTTGATCAAGGATCTTCAGCTGTACCCATACAGGATCCAGATCAAGCATAAACTCACACCAGCTGACATGGCAAAACGTGTTGTGATGTGCCGGTGGTTCGAGAACAAGATCGAAGAGGATCCTGACTTTCTTGATGATGTTTGGTTCAGCGACGAAGCACACTTCTTGCTCAGTGGGTATGTCAATAGCAAGAACAATGTGTTCTGGGGCACACAAGCCCCAGACGAGGTGCTTCAGAGGCCCTTGCACTCTGTGAAATGCACGGCCTGGGTGGCTATCTCAAAACATGGCATAATCGGTCCGTTTTGGTTTGAAGACACAGACGAGGAGGAAGTCACTGTCACAAAGGAGCGTTACATTGTGGTGCTCAACAAGTTCTGGAGGGCACTTGGGACACGTCGTGGCGTGAATCGAGATGTGCAATGGTTCCAACAAGATGGGGCAACTCCACATACAGCCAACATCACGATGGAGTGGCTGGACCACCGATTCCCTGATCGGCTGATCAGCAAGCGCCGCGAACCCGAGTGGTCTCCGCATTCACCCGATCTGAACCCACCAGATTTTTATCTCTGGGGGTTCTTGAAGGACCACGTGTATGAGAATCGTCCTCAATCCATTGCTGAACTGAAAGTGGCCATCACCCAGAAGATTCGTGCCATCAGGAAGGAAGAGTGTGTCAGGGTGATTGACAACTTCGCTCGTCGGCTTCAAGTGTGTCTGCAGCGCAACGGCGGTCATTTGGAACATGTGCTCTAATAAATGTATCCTTTGATCTAGAGACCTCAAATCTTCAGTTTTTAATTGTTATCATATCAGCTTCCAGGAAATGTAATCGTTTTTGGAGTTTATTTTCTGAGTAATAAATTATTATCATGTCAATGGGTTCCATCTATTTTGAGACACCCGGTATTTCTAAAATCTTAATTGTCTATTAATATGCAACACTGTAAAAAACAAAACAAAGTTATAGTAACTGTTTAATTTAATATAATGTAATGTACTTTAATGAAACTGTACTTAATGATGTACTGTACTAAATGACGTAGTCAATGTACTTTAATGGAATAGTAGTTAACGATAATAAATGAATTAATTGGTAATTATAATCAGTTATAGTAGACCAAAATTACAATGTACTCAATGTCCGACCCGACATTATGTCGCCATAAGGAATATAGACTCGGCGATACTTATTATTTTTTTTTATTATTATTTTTCCGTTGGGATAAATTTTGATGTGCTTTCTACTTTGCCAAATAATTGATGACTTGTTCTTTTTAAAAATTTCTTAATCATTTTTAGATTTAGCTTAATAATGAATCCTGAGTAACTTTTGTCATGTCATGTTTTGTATACATTCTCTCTTCGTTATAAAAGATGAAGTCATGTCTTGCTTAAGCATTTAATTGTAAATCTTAAACTCTTAATTTTTACTCATATGCATATTTTAGTGTAAAGATGCATAGTTCAATCTCCACTTTTAATTAACTTGGCAGATCATGATAACATCAGATCTGAAAATACGCAATTTAAGATAAAAATATGGCTTTATCTTCAAATATCTTGTTTATTCTTTTAAACCTTACCACAGCTAAAAGATTTACTTTATTTTCAAATATTGTGAAAAAATAATGCAGCCTCTTCAACATTTAATAATGATGATGTTAGTAGAATCGGGGTATATAAACCCCACAAATTTCTTCCATGTTTATTCTGATTCCAACTACGAGGCTGAGCATTACCTGTAACAGTTTAGGAGTAAAACACTGTAAGAAAAAGTCTTTATCTTCCCCTTCGAGCCGTGCTCTCTTCAGAAAACTTAATCATTAGAATCTCCCGATAAGTTACAAGAAGAATCGGGGAGAAACCTCAAAGAATTTAATAAGCCTCTCAGAATCCTCCGAGCCACTAAAGAAGAACTCGGAGAGTAGTATAGAAGAAACTACTGCAAGTAACAGGTCCGTTGCTGCCTCCTAACCAGAACCCCCGTCGACTTCGAACCAACCCAGGGCCATAGACGGAGGGGTTAATATATGTATATACATGTATATATGTTAACCCCTCCGTCTATGGCCCTGGGGTGTTTCGGATCGACGGGGGTTCTAGTTAGGAGGCAGCAACGGATATTTCTTCTAATCTTGGTAGTAGGGTCTCCAAATGTTTAAACTCTTGGCTACAGACTCGCCAGACTGTTATGCCAATATCTTCTATGGTGCTTGGGTTGTCTCTTTCTCTCGCTTTATGGGTCGACGATTATTAATTCTTCTCTTGCTATAATACTCTGATACTTTCTCTTGGTACTAAACTTATCGATTTTTCTTTTATAACTTATCGACTTAACTGACTAAGTTCTTCTGAAGATAGCCCAACTCGAGGGGAAAAATAAAAAGTTTCTCTTACTCTAATTTACTTCTTAAAAATGTACAATTAGTGCTCTGAATTTACAGGGGTAGAGGTTCGACCTCTTTCGACCATGGCTCAGGCCGGAATCTAAAAAGTTAAGGAGGCAAGGGGCCTCTGCCCCCTCCTCGCAGCGAGGCTGCTAACAAAGGAGGCTCGTAATGAAGTGCCGTAATGAAGTGACTTAATGAAGAGCCGTAATTTTACAAATACATGTATAATATAAACCTAAATGTTTGGGGGAAGACAGTTGAAGGTTAAGTTTTCCCCTTTTAAACACATGATCAGATGTTTGAAAGATTCCAAATAAAAAAATAAAAATAAAAACTAATTTGTATTTTTCGCCGTCTACATTTATGAAGGCGATATAATTTCATAGTAGTACATAAGTACAAATTGAGTACATGACTGAGTACGTATTAATTTTGGTTCATTACAATTACGATTACAATTACCAATTAATTCATATTTACTTATTATTGTTTAATTACACTTCTATTAAAGTACATTCTTACATTATATATTAATTCATTACATTCAATTACAGTTTCATTGAAGTACCTTGCAAGTTATTATTAATTACTTAATTACAGTTTCATTAAAGTACATTACATCGTTTACCATTCTTAGTGTTTTTATATATTTATATATGGTTATACTATATGGTTATACTATATGGTTATACTATATGGTTATTATATTGGTTATTAGTACAACACAAGTACATGAGACATGACACACATGATATAACATAACGCATGATAAAGTTATAAATTCGAATCGAGCGAAAGGAGACTTTTTTATCTTTGAAGCGTTCGATTCTGCCAGTTAGCGGAATTTGATAACTTACTAAGCATTTTCGAGTTCAATGCGGGAGGTGATATAATAAAAAATAATAATGAAAAAAATAATACGAGAACGTATTTTTGCGTTTTCAAACGAAGGCATGAAGTTTTGCATGTCATAGATTGACACGAGTAAAAATGAATATTTAATAAAATTTATATAGGATAATGATCAAGATAAAATATGGACGTATGGGGGCGGGGATATGGTCGAATAATAGTTATATTTATACTACATAACATAAATAATGACTTCTATAGAGTGTACAGTTTTTATTATGATGATAAAGAATTTTCATACATTGCATACTAGAGATATAATGAAGGGAAATTAATGACGGGAAAATGTGACGTCATAGTTATTGAATTTGTACGTATAGTACAAATCATTATTAGGAAGATTTACATGAACGAATTAGAGACAAGGAGTGGGTATCAATGATTAAGAAGTACAACTGCGGGTTCCAATCCTGTTACATGCAATGTGTATGCATAATCTAGGGTCGAGGGTGAGATGGAAGACAATCATAATTAATTATAATAAATTCTATAACAATGAAAAATGGAAAATAGATACGACTAAACCACAGAAATGGTAGAGCATAGGGTTGTGACACAAACAAAAATAGGAAGCTACAAATAAAATTTTTATCCAAAACTCGCTTAGGCGATTTTGGTTTCTTATGTAAAAATGAATATGGATTATTCATTGTTCATTTTTAGTGTTTCCCCCTCTAAAATGGTATTAATACAATAATATAATACAATTAATACAATATAATAGAATTGAGAAAATAACATCCAACGAATTCATATTAGATGATGACATTTTTTTTACAATACAAGTTTTATACAGAACGAGTTCGGGTAGTTGAGTACAATGCAGAGTATCAAATCTTTAAAATGACACTTGCTTACAAAATATAAAAAAATTCAAAGATTAATACTTTAATTTAGACAAACAATTAAGCTAGACAAAGAATGATATTGTTAAATTTTTAGCAAAATTTTATTTTTCTGTGGGGAAAATTACATTCATAATGAATAGGTAAAGGGAAAAATATAAATTTTAAAGTTCATGGATTTTTCAAGGTTACCATGATAGTACAATTGATAAACTAATTTTATTGACTATTGTAGGTAAAAATAGAATTACGTAATGGATGATGTATAGACCTGTGGTCTAGTGTGTATTTTTGTGTACTAGGTACAAAGTGTGTATCTTACAATTTCGAGGGACAGATTAGCTGAGAAGATTGTTAAATTAACTGAATAAATGCATGAGCAAGATATATTAGAAAGCAAAAATGATTAAGACTAAATAGCATAGTTTGCACTTACACGTGTCCATAGGGACACAGAAGATGGAGGATAACAAACTGGCGACCCTTTACCAGGATCTTAACAGATTTTAAGATTATTTTAAGAAGAAGATTATTTTAAGAAGATTATTTTAAGAAGAAGATTATTTTAAGAAGAAGATTATTTTAAGAAGATTATTTTAAGAAGATTATTTTAAGAAGAAGATTATTTTAAGAAGAAGATTATTTTTAGAAGAAGATTTTAACAAGAAGATTTTAACAAGAAGATTTTAACAAGAAGAAGATTTTAACAAGAAGAAGATTTTAACTAGAAGATTTTAAGAAGAGGCCACTCTTTGGCCAAGATAGAAATTACCCTGCATCAGGATAAAACCATTTGACCGGCGTGTCACGACTTCTAGTTCGTAACATCCACCCTTGAACCAGTGTGTCACGACTCCAAGTTCTCCACGCCTAGTTTTCATCCAAGAAGAAGTAGCCAGCAAGACGTCTTCAGGACACGTCTCTGAGGATTTTCGCCCTAGAATTTTTGTTAAGTACAGAGTTTGTCTTTTTAAGTAATTTGTAAACACTTGAAAAGTCAGCATTATTAACAGTTAATATTTAGTATGGAGCCAGAATTAACACAAAACACAGTGAACACTTCAGACACCAGTGATACACTTTTTTTTAGTGAAACAGTAATTTTCACAGAGTAAATTGTCAGAGTAAATTGTCACAGACTTAATTTCAAGAGAGTTAATTTCAAGAGAGTTAATTTCAAGAGAGTTAATTTCAAGAGAGTTAATTTCAAAGAGAGTTAATTTCAAAGAGAGTTAATTTCAAAGAGAGTTAATTTCAGAGAGTTAATTTCAAGAGAGTTAATTTCAAGAGAGTTATTTTCACTCTTATATTCAGTATAGAATAATTTTATTTTATGTACCTTCCCGTACATTAGAGTGAAATGTTGTTTACATTTTTTATTTTTGTTTGCAATTTTTTTCAAATTATTGAATTGAATTGACTTGCAAATTAAGAAAGAGAGAGAGTTTACAGAGAGTTTACAGAGAGTGTTTATAGAGAGTTTATAGATTTAGAGAGATACTTGAAGTAATTTTGAAGTCAGTTTTGAAGTCATTTTTTGAAGTCATTTTTTGAAGTCATTTTCCATTTTCAGTTAATTTCAATCAGATAGTTTCAGAATACTTGACAAGCGTTCAAGTTAGACAGTTTAAGTTTCAAGATACTTGATTGCATTTCAATTAAGTCGGTTGCACCAAGAGGGTCAACCAAAACAGAGGTTAATCGTCTCCACTTGATAGAGATCAAGTGCAGTCATTTTCCATTTTCAGTTAATTTCAAGTTAGACAGTTTAAGTTATAGAGATACTTGATTGCATTTCAAGTAAGTCGGTTGCACCAAGAGGGTCAACCCAAAACAGAGGTTAATCGTCTCCACTTGATAGAGATCAAGTGCAGTCATTTTCCATTTTCAGTTAATTTCAAGTTAGTTTCAGAATACTTGATAAGAGGTCAAGTCAGAAGGTTGCGCCAAGACGGAAACCGCCCCAGAGATTTATAGAAATACTTGACAAGCGTTCAAGTCAGACAGTTTCAGAATACTTGACAAGCGTTCAAGTCAGACAGTTTCAGAATACTTGATAGAGTTCAAGTTAGGTTCAGAATACTTGATAGAGTTCAAGTTAGGTTCAGAATACCTGACAGAGTTCAAGTCAGAGTTTAAGTTCCAAGTCAGAGTTTAAGTTCCAAGTCAGAGTTTAAGTTCCAAGTCATTTCAATGCAGTCAATTGAATTCAACTTTTTCTTTGTAAGTTAAGAGAATTTAATTTAAGAAAATGTAATTTAAGAATTTAATTCAACCTTTTTTTGTGTTGTAAAAGAGAATTTAATTCAACCTGAATTGACCGGGTTGCGTCTTTAGTTAACCTTTCTTTGTTTTGTTGTAAGAAGGAAATGGACCGATTTGTCTTTTCTTTTTCATGCCATTGTTGCGTATATAAATATATAGGTAAAATGACATATTATTGTTTGTAACCAAAACAGTTTTTACAATTGTTTGTAACGATTTTGGTAATTATTGTAATGTATATGAGGAACATGCCGTCCCTCCGTTTGTTGAACTTTTTTAATTTTTGTTCTAAGTAGTGTGACAAGCAATGTTTTTTTAAAGAGCAAAGTGCTCACAAAAAGATGTAATTGTCAATTTCAGACTAAAATATCAAATAATTCAAATTCTATCAACATTTAACGAAAGAGTATGATTTTTCTACTTAACATGCAAAAATTATTAAACCTTTTTTTTATTTTTTTTTTATATAAAAATAATTTTTAATGTAAAATTTACCTGAAATTATTAAAAGAAAAGATTGTTCGAAATGCTTTCCTTCCATTTCAATAACTTTTTTATTTTTGGCGAAACTCATCTAAGGTTCGATTTACTTTTATTTTCAAGAATATTATAAAATTATGTTTAGCTCGCTGAAATGCATAATTGATTCTATTTTTAATTTGTATTCTTAATTTTCTTAATTCAATTATCGTAGGGATGCTTCTGGTTAATGTTAATGGTTATATAGTTCATAGATAGCTACGAATGTTACTAGTCGAATTTAATTCCATCTTCAAAATTTAATTTTTAATACCGCTAGATTTACTTTTTCATTAATTGTAAGTTCCTCTAAGTTCGTTTTTTAATTACCTTATACGTGTAACTGATTAATTATGTAAAATCTAAATCCTAATTGAATTTTATTACTTTTGACACATTCGAATTCATTTACGTTCCGTCCCTCCAGTCACTTTTGCTTTAAAACTCATATGCATACACCATCATTAATACTACCTGTAATTTAGAATTTTATAATAATTGACCTTGAGCTTAAAGGATTTTATAATAATAATAATAATAACAATAACAATAATTGACTTAAACTTAAAAGATTTTATAACCCTAAACCCATCTTAAATTATTATACATTATTTTTAAACTTTGTTCATTCAAAAACCTTCCAAATCCCTACACATACACACGCATGTATGCACACTATATATATATACATACAAACCTTATGCTAAAATCATTGAATATCACAATAAAACTATTTCATTACGTAAGTGCAAACTATGCTATTTAGTCTTAATCATTTTTGCTTTCTAATATATCTTGCTCATGCATTTATTCAGTTACTTGAACAATCCTATCAGCTAATCTGTCCCTCGAAATTGTAAAATACACACTTTGCACCTAATACACCCAAATACACACTAGACCACAGGTCTATACATCATCCATTACGTAATTCGATTTTTTACCTACAATAGTCAATAAAATTCGTTTATCAATTGTACTATCATGGAAGCCTCGAAAAATCCATGAACTTTAAAATTTATGTTTTTCCCTTTTACCTATTCATTATGAATGTAATTTTCCCCACAGAAAAATAAAATTTTGTAAAAATTTTAACCATATCATTGTTTGTCTAGCTTAATTGTTTGTCTAAATTAAAGTATTAACCTTTGAATTTTTTTTATATTATATAATAACACTTGTTCTGTATAAAAATTTGTAATGTAAAGAAAAATTCGTCATCTAACTTGAAGTAGTTAGGATGTTATTTTCTCATTGTATTGTATTAATGGTACCCTGTTAGGATGTTATTTTCTCATTTGTATTGTATTAATGGTACCCAACTAGATTATTGTATAAATATCATTTTAGAGGGGGAACAATGTAAAAAATGAACAATGAATAATGCATATTCATTTTTACATAAGAACCAAAATCGCTTAACGCGAGTTTGGATAATAATTTTACTTGTAGCTTCCTATTTTTGTTCGTGTCACAACCCTACGATCTACCATATCTATGGTTTAGTCGTATCCATTTTCCATTTGTTATAGAAGTTATTATAATTAATTATGAATTGTCTTGCATCTCACCCTCGACCCTAGATTATGCATACACATTGCATGTAAGAGGATTGGAACCCGTAGTTGTACTTCTTTGTCTCTAATTCGTTCTTGTAAATCTTCCTAATAATGATTTGTACCATACGTAAAAATTCAATAACTATGACGTCACATTTTCCCGTCATTTATTTCCCTTCATCATATATCTAGTATTCAATGTATGAAAATTCTTTAACATCATACTAAGGACGAAACACTCTATAGAAGTCATTATTTATATGTTATGTAGTATAAATATAACTATTATTCGACCATATCTCCCGCCCCCATACCTCAATATCTTATCTTGACCTTTATCGTATGTCAATTTTATTAAATATTCATTTTTTCTCGTTCGTTCGAAAACGCATAAATACGTTCTCTTATTATTTTTTTCATTTTTATTTTTAATTATATGACCTCCCGAGATGAACTCGAAAAAATGCTGAGGTTAAGTGATCGAATTCCGCTGACTGGCAGATTCGAATGCTCAAAGATAAAATACCTCCTTTCGCTCTGATTTCAAATTTATAACATATTATAACATATTATGTTATATCATGGGTGTCATGTCTCATGTACTTGTGTTGTACTAATAACCATATATAATAACCATCTAGTATAACCATCTAGTATAACCATCTAGTATAACCATATATAAATATATAAAAACACTGTAAGAATGGTAAACGACGTAATGTACTTCATTGAAACTGTAATTAAATGTAATGATTTAATATATACGGTAATGTAAGAATGTACTTTAAAATGGAAGTGTAATTAAACAATAAGTGAATATGAAGTAATCCATAATTGTAATCGTAATTGTAATGAACCAAAATTAATACGTACTCAGTCGTGTACTTAATTTGTACTTATGTGTACTATTACGAAATGATTTCGCCTTCATAAATGTAGACTCGGCGAAAAATACAAATTTGTTTTTATTTTTATTTTTTTTAAATTTTTATTTGCAATCTTTCAAACATCTGATCATGTGTTTAAAAGGGGGAAACTTAACCTTCGACTGTCTTCCCCCAAACATTTAAGTTTATATTATACATGTATTTGTAAAATTAAGGCACTTCTTCATCAAGTCACTTCATTATAGCACTTCATTAGGACTCCTTATTAGCAGCCTCGCTGCGTGGGAGGGGGCAGAGCCCCCTTGCCCCTTAACCAGAACGCCTCGTCGATACGAGACACTCCATAGGGACATAGAAGATGGAGGATAACAAACTGGCGACCCTTTACCAGGATCTTAACAGATTTTAAGATTATTTTAAGGAAGATTATTTTAAGAAGATTATTTTAAGAAGATTATTTTAAGAAGATTATTTTAAGAAGAAGATTATTTTAGAAGAAGATTTTAAAAGAAGATTTTAACAAGAAGATTTTAACAAGAAGATTTTAACAAGAAGATTTTAACAAGAAGATTTTAAGAAGAGGCCACTCTTTGGCCAAGATAGAAATTACCCTGCATCAGGATAAAACCATTTGACCGGCGTGTCACGACTTCTAGTTCGTAACATCCACCCTTGAACCAGTGTGTCACGACTCCAAGTTCTCCACGCCTAGTTTTCATCCAAGAAGAAGTAGCCAGCAAGACGTCTTCAGGAACGTCTCTGAGGATTTCGCCCTAGAATTTTTGTTAAGTACAGAGTTTGTCTTTTTAAGTAATTTGTAAACACTTGAAAATTCAGCATTATTAACAGTTAATATTTAGTATGGAGCCAGAATTAACACAAAACACAGTGAACACTTCAGACACCAGTGATACACTTTTTTTTAGTGAAACTAATTTTCACAGAGTAAATTGTCACAGAGTAAATTGTCACAGAGTAAATTGTCACAGAGTTAATTTCAAGAGAGTTAATTTCAAGAGAGTTAATTTCAAGAGAGTTAATTTCAAGAGAGTTAATTTCAAGAGAGTTAATTTCAAAGAGAGTTAATTTCAAAGAGAGTTAATTTCAAAGAGAGTTAATTTCAAAGAGAGTTAATTTCAGAGAGTTAATTTCAAGAGAGTTAATTTCAAGAGAGTTATTTTCACTCTTATATTCAGTATAGAATAATTTTATTTTATGTACCTTCCCGTACATTAGAGTGAAATGTTGTTTACATTTTTTATTTTTGTTTGCAATTTTTTTCAAATTATTGAATTGAATTGACTTGCAAATTAAGAAAGAGAGAGAGTTTACAGAGAGTTTACAGAGAGTGTTTATAGAGAGTTTATAGATTTAGAGAGATACTTGAAGTAATTTTGAAGTCAGTTTTGAAGTCATTTTTTGAAGTCATTTTTTGAAGTCATTTTCCATTTTCAGTTAATTTCACAGTCAGATAGTTTCAGAATACTTGACAAGCGTTCAAGTTAGACAGTTTAAGTTTCAAGATACTTGATTGCATTTCAATTAAGTCGGTTGCACCAAGAGGGTCAACCAAAACAGAGGTTAATCGTCTCCACTTGATAGAGATCAAGTGCAGTCATTTTCCATTTTCAGTTAATTTCAAGTTAGACAGTTTAAGTTATAGAGATACTTGATTGCATTTCAAGTAAGTCGGTTGCACCAAGAGGGTCAACCCAAAACAGAGGTTAATCGTCTCCACTTGATAGAGATCAAGTGCAGTCATTTTCCATTTTCAGTTAATTTCAAGTTAGTTTCAGAATACTTGATAAGAGGTCAAGTCAGAAGGTTGCGCCAAGACGGAAACCGCCCCAGAGATTTATAGAAATACTTGACAAGCGTTCAAGTCAGACAGTTTCAGAATACTTGACAAGCGTTCAAGTCAGACAGTTTCAGAATACTTGATAGAGTTCAAGTTAGGTTCAGAATACTTGATAGAGTTCAAGTTAGGTTCAGAATACCTGACAGAGTTCAAGTCAGAGTTTAAGTTCCAAGTCAGAGTTTAAGTTCCAAGTCAGAGTTTAAGTTCCAAGTCATTTCAATGCAGTCAATTGAATTCAACTTTTTCTTTGTAAGTTAAGAGAATTTAATTTAAGAAAATGTAATTTAAGAATTTAATTCAACCTTTTTTTGTGTTGTAAAAGAGAATTTAATTCAACCTGAATTGACCGGGTTGCGTCTTTAGTTAACCTTTCTTTGTTTTGTTGTAAGAAGGAAATGGACCGATTTGTCTTTTCTTTTTCATGCCATTGTTGCGTATATAAATATATAGGTAAAATGACATTTATTGTTTGTAACCAAAACAGTTTTTACAATTGTTTGTAACGATTTTGGTAATTATTGTAATGTATATGAGGAACATGCCGTCCCTCCGTTTGTTGAACTTTTTTAATTTTTGTTCTAAGTAGTGTGACAAGCAATGTTTTTTTAAAGAGCAAAGTGCTCACAAAAAGATGTAATTGTCAATTTCAGACTAAAATATCAAATAATTCAAATTCTATCAACATTTAACGAAAGAGTATGATTTTTCTACTTAACATGCAAAAATTATTAAACCTTTTTTTAATTTTTTTATTATATAAAAATAATTTTTAATGTAAAATTTACCTGAAATTATTAAAAGAAAAGATTGTTCGAAATGCTTTCCTTCCATTTCAATAACTTTTTTATTTTTGGGCGAAACTCATCTAAGGTTCGATTTACTTTTATTTTCAAGAATATTATAAAATTATGTTTAGCTCGCTGAAATGCATAATTGATTCTATTTTTAATTTGTATCTTAATTTTCTTAATTCAATTATCGTAGGGATGCTTCTGGTTAATGTTAATGGTTATATAGTTCATAGATAGCTACGAATGTTACTAGTCGAATTTAATTCCATCTTCAAAATTTAATTTTTAATACCGCTAGATTTACTTTTTCATTAATTGTAAGTTCCTCTA
>JAJOZX010013203.1:0-50000 GCA_023014485.1 Bathynomus jamesi
AAGTTATTGTAAGGTCATGTTGAGAGAATGAATAATGATAAATCGTAAAAGTGGACGTATGTAATTAGTGTGAATAAGTGTGGAGTTGATATGAATGTGGGATGAGAGTCAACGAGAAACAGGAATGGAAGCGGTTTGTCAAGTGTATAAATGAAGATGTTGGTCTAACCTGACGTACCGCTGGAGATACATCTCAATCTTGTCATAAAAGGTAACAGCAGGCCCCCTAAGTAGGGGTAGTACCTTACTCCTGCTGGTGGTCCCTTTGTAGCTTTGTGTAAGTGATATGAGTGTTTTCAGTTTCGAGCTCAAGCGTCATGCTGACCTCATGAAGTATGAAAAACGAGTTTTTCGATAATGTATAATTTGTATATAATGAGGTGTGTGTGTGTGTGTGTGTGTGTGTGGTAGGACAATTGGTTTTAAATCTTCATCTGTGTGCCACGCGATTTCTGTGCTTTCGCCTTAGAACTATGTTGAACATTTGTCGTATTAAATCCTCAAATGACTCAATTGTCCGCTGCTCAAGGTTCAGCGCTGCATTTCATCTCAAATGTTTGTTCCTTTCCAGGCACTTTGTATTCCTTGCATGATTGCTTCTAAAAGCGGGGAATGGCACAGAAACTGCCTGCGCTATCCCACTCGCATTTTGCTCCTGAAGTGGAACATTAGGAAAATTAAAGATGAAGGACACAGTATATAAGGGAAGGACGGCGAACGATGCAAAATGGCGCATGAATGCGGAGAGAAATGATCCTGTTTAATTCCACTCATTGCCTTTATTCCCCGAATGAGTTACAAATGGAGAGAGAGAGAGAGAAGGCATACGATCGATGAACGAACCGCATGGAGGGCGTTAAATAAATTAATTTCTACTTTTAGTTCTTAATAGATTAATAGAACTGTTGTACATTTTTTAACTTTAGTGCTAATTTCACTACCGGATAAACATCACAAGAAATATAAACAGAGTGGCCACAAAGTCCCTTTTCAGCGAAATTACAGCATATTTGTATGTTGCCCTTATTTTTTATGCAAAGGGACTTTGTGGCCACCCTGTACAGACTACACTGTTGAATTATTAAAAGCATATCCACCCCCCACCCCCACCTGAACATTTGATGGCAAACTTATTCACATCAACCAAACGCTGAAATCTATGCCTAAAATATAAGTACCCTACAGTGTGATACATCAGTTAAAATGAGTTAATACTCATATAACTGAACTGTCAAGTAAATGAAATAAAGATACAATAATACTTAACAGTTTGTGAGGTGTGTAAATGAAAGTGTTGGTCTGACCTGAATAAATGTGTGTGTGTGGTGTGTGTGTGTGTGTTAACTTTACTAAAACCTTTTCTTCAACAGAGAGGAAAGATCAACAAAGCTAGGGTCTTTTCAGTTTGGGGCTAGCAGCGAATTTTAATGAAAATCGTATACTAATGTAGTTTTGGTCACTGATTTAAAAAATAAACGTTCTTTTTTTTGGAAATGAAAACCAAACATGTTAGAGCACTTTAAATAATTAATATGTGTTTTAACTAGCTTAAACTAGATACAGAGGATTGTGTTAATTTAGCCAGAGTCACAAACTGCTACTGTTTATGAAAAAGTGCTCTAAGTGTGGGAAAGTTTGTGCCTTTGATAAAAATACCCAGTTCTCGGTCAAACAGTAAAAAGTGCAACTTTACGAAGAATATGTTTTTTGAAGGATCCCGGCAGATCTGTAAAAGTAGGCAGAAAAAAAAATCAAGAATTAATGCCCAGTTAGGTCAATTGAATGCTCGGTTAGGTCAACTGTACGCCCTTGACGATTGGTTAGGTTAAGTCATGATATTTTCGTTAAAACACATTAATTATTTAAAGTGCTCTAACATGTTTGTTTTTCATTTCTCAAAAAAAAAAAAGAGTTATTTTTAAAATCAGTGACCAAAACTACATTAGTATACCGATTTTCATCAAAATTCGCTGCTAGACCCCAAATGGAAAAGATCCCAAAGCTAAAATGAAACACGTTTATAAACACGGCATAACAAATAAACGAAAAATCAACAATGAACTTAATTTAGCTGAAGAAATTATGGCGTAAAAATGGTATGACAATCCACGTCGGAAAGTTTTAGATATGAAATTCATTTTATCACGCATGTCAGGATTCATAGTAACAATTTTAATTAAAATTTGGCAAAAAATAATTTTAAAATTTTTACATGTATATACGTATATATATAAATTTAATTAATATCACTTTTGCTCTTATTAATTTTTCAAATGAAGAGAAAAGTTAAATTAAAATTGAAATTAAATTTCTCGTTTGACGATCATATTATATAGAATATGTACCGTAAATGTCTCCATGCACGCTGTAAATTTATAAGTGAGACGTGTCTCTCTGCGTAACTTGTTAAATTAACGCTTTTGTTCAACCTAAAAGTGAACAAAAATCAATATTATCTTTTGAAATTACTTGAAATCCTCAACCGATGATGTTTCGTGTGTGTGTGTGAAATACATCGAGCACATTTTGTTCACTTATAACCTATTCTTAATCAATAATTTCTAAAATATGTTAGTAATCATAGGTTGTTTGTTGTTTGGTGGGGTTGCTTAACCTCTTTCGCAACATCCGAAGTCATATAACGGAGGGGACCAAACTTTACGTGGGATCCGAACCACGGGTCACTACATAAACTGGATGCAAAGGACGGTTACCCCACCCAACTATCACCCAGATCCAATGTTGGTTAACTTCGCTGATCGACGGGAACCGGTGTTACGACACTGGCCACGACGCAGCCCTAACAATAGGTTCATTCTTATTTTAAAGGACTTGGATTATCAGTGCCAACCAATCAGTGTCAACCAATTTAATTTTGTATTACCTCTCACAATATATGGGAAATATATTACTCGTTTTTTCTGACAATTTACGGTATTCATTAACAGTTTATTTTATATACAGGGTGGGTCGATAAAATGTTATCACTTGATATGTCTATGAACAGTTGATAGAAAAGTGGTAACATTTTATTGACTCACCCTGTATACAAAATGATTTTTACGTACCTGCACTGCGCTTCCTACACTTTATTCTCCTACATTTAATTTTATTTTCCTACACGTCATCTCATTTCCTACACTTCATTTTCCTACATTTTACTTTATTTCTTACACTTCATTTTCCTATATTTCACTTTATATCCTACAATTCATTTTCTTACATTTCACTTTATTTACTATACTTCATTTTCCTACATTTCATTTTACTTTCTTACACTTCATTTTATTTCCTACATTTTACTTTATTTCTTACACTTCATTTTAGTTCCTACATTTTACTTTATTTCTTACACTTCATTTTCCTACATTTTACTTTATTTCTTACACTTCATTTTCCTACATTTCACTTTATTTTCCTACACTTCATTTTCCTACATTTCATTTTACTTTCCTACACTTCATTTTATTTTCTACACTTCATTTTCTTACATTTTACTTTATTTCCTACACTTCATTTTATTTTCTACACTTCATTTTCTTACATTTTACTTTATTTCCTACACTTTATTTTCCTACATTTCATTTTGCTTTCCTACACCTCATTTTCCTACATTTTACTTTTTTCTTACACTTCATTTTCCTACATTTCATTTTACTTTCCTACACTTCATTTTCCTACATTTCATTTTGCTTTCCTACACCTCATTTTCCTACATTTTATTTTATTTCTTACACTTCATTTTCCTACATTTCATTTTACTTTCCTACACTTCATTTTCCTACATTTCATTGCGCGGTACGCACTTCACTTCACTTGACTATATGAAGTAATAACTTTTAATGAAAATACACCAACAATATTGGTTATGAAAATACACAGTAGTCGCGCACACCTGCACCTATTAAATGTCTTCCACCTGATGTAGGTTATCTCATCTTAAGTGATGTACAGTGCCTGAAACGGTGAAAGGGTTTTTACTTTCCAGTACTGCATATTAATTACATATTGTTTCTGTATATTGCATTACAGTGTGATAATAATCTCGCATATATATATATATATATATATATATATATATATATATATATATATATATATATATATATATATACAGTGCCCGCGAAAAGTATCCGATCACTCAAGAAAATACAATATTTTCCCTTGATATTCAGAGACACGTAATTCACTTTCTATTTGTTCTAGCGACATCTGGTAACTTTGAGGTTGCTCGCTGATATGAGAGCTATCCAAACGCATTCTCAAATTAGTGTTCTGGTAGCCTTCGTTGCGGGTGGCTGTGTCTCAAATTTGTCAGATTTCACTGTTTGTGTAAATTTCTTGATATTTTATTTTTTTTACAGAAAGTGGTGTAAATAAAATTTATATATAATGTGTGCTAAAAAACACTTAAGAGTGATTGTCGAGGTGCTATTGTTGCTTTGCATGCATGTGGGAAATCACAGAGACAGATAGCTAAGGAATTAAACATATCCCAAAGTACCGTTAATTTATGGGTTTCACGGGCTAAGAACAATGGTGGCCTAACCACGCCAGTCCCTAAAAAACGATCTGGCAGACCGAGAAAAACAAATTCGTGAACAGACAAACTTATGAAACGTTTAGTATTGAAAAACCCAACAATAACTGCGAAAGAAATAAAATTTAATATGAATAATTTGTTATCTGGTGTTTCTGAACGAACTATCCAGGAGCGGCTCCAAAAAGAACTCGGATTACCATCTCGCCATGCTGCTAAGAAACCGTTCATTAATGAAAAAATGCGTAAAAAACGTGTCGCATTTTGTAAAAATACATTCATTGGACTGTTGATGACTGGAAGAAGGTTTATTTAGCGATGAGTCGACATTTTTGACATTCAGAAGTTGTCCAAAAAGGTTCGCCGGCCTATTGGCTCAAATAGGATGGACCCTAAATACACCCTAAAGACAATGAAACACCCTCCAAGTGTGATGGTTTGGGGTTGTTTCGGTTACTATGGGCGTGGAAACTTATATTTTCTTCCGAAGAACACAACTATGAATGGTGCACGGTATTTAGCAATGCTACAGGATAAACTTCTAATGGCAATGGCAATCCAAAGGACAAAAACATACATGCATGATGGTGCACCATGTCACAGGGCCAAAATAGTGACAAAATGGATTACTGACAATAAATTTGATATTTTGGATTGGCCTGGTAATAGTCCAGATCTCAATCCGATAGAAAATCTGTGGCTAATAATAAAAATAAGGTTGAATGCCACGACACTGGCTCAGTCGAAAATTACAAGAGGCCATCAAAAAGGTATGGTGCAAGGAAATATCAGTGGAAGTTTGTCAAAACTTGATTAAATCCATGCCAAAACGTCTAGAACAAGTCATCCAAACCAAAGGACAGATGACAAAATACTAATATAAGGTTAGTATACATTTAAACATTGTTTTTTATGTAAAAAATACAAATTTCAAGGGTGATCGGATACTTTTCGCGGGCACTGTATATATATATATATATAGACACACACAGGATGTTCATAAAAGATCTGAACGATTTCAATCTTTATTAATGTGATAACCAAATAACATACAAACAAACAAGTTTGTCCATGTAACTCCGCACAGCTAAAAGTTTTACATACATGTTTAATAAACTTCAACGTGTGCGTCATTGGTCACCCGTACAACATCCAATTGATATTCAGTATCTCGCCATGTGCGTTCAAGCATGCCAGCATCGACCATCGCTATTGCATCCCTGATCCTGATTCGTAGTTTATGGATGTTGACAACCTTGGTCTTGTATAAAAAAAAACTTTATTAGTTGCTCTATCGCTTGCATAAGCTTCATGCTTTAATCTTATTTAGTATGAAAAATATTAACGAATCAAATCGTTCAGATCTTTTATGAACGCCCTGTATAATAATTACATTACAGTGTGATAATAATTTCGCATATATATAATAATAATAATAATAATAATAACAATATTTCTAAAGGGTTTGTTATGTGGAAAACAGTTTTACAATGAAGAAGAACAAAACAAGTTCAATTATATGCATTTATTATTTTCAGAGCTTTTGGAGTTAAACTAACGTCATTCCCAATGCTAAAATAGGAAATAAAATATCGTAGCTTAATTTTAGTTTGTAGTGGCTATTATACAGTATATATTTTTGGTTCCCTATTTTAACAGTGAATCAGCGTCGCTGACTACGAATCCATCGGCCACGGGATCGATACCCGCTGACGGCAGACGGCGCGCAGCAAAACCCAGCTGTTCAACATTCCACACAATAAAGAAATTGGTTTGTAGATAAATGGGTACCTGGGTAGTTTAATGGTTAAGACGCTGAGCTGTTGGTGGGGCGTGGTTCTGATTCTACGTTAAACTGTAGGTCTAAGGTGGAGTGACAAGCGTGACCTTCGTCAGAATGAACAATTCAGGCGGAAGCAAAACCAAGGTTAACCAAGGTATATAAAATAATAAAAGCCAGTATCTATCTTTTGGTAACGCTTACCAGTAGTATGGTGCATAATCTCACACACACACACACACATATATATATATAATATATATATACTTGTGTGTGCATATATATATATATATATATATATATATATATATATATATATTTTCCTAATGTTATACTTTAATAAAATTTATTAATTTTAATTTACAAATGAATTTATTAAATTAATTCATAAACCTGTACAATAGTAATCAGTCAGGGAAGCTAGAAAACTGGCACAGCGCTGAGGCCAACTAATGCGACCTATTGCTCTAACTCCTTCCTGTATTATTATTATTACAGAATCATCGGGAATCGAACCATCGACCTCAGCATCTTCACTTCTCTGATAGTGAAACGGTATTATTACCCTCTGAGCTGTGGACGCTGGACGCAACCAAAGTAGCAAAACCAAATGTTAAAAATAAATATTTGCTCTAATGTAAATAACGAAGCAAATAAGCCCTTTTCCAAACGATGTAAATTCATAAATCACTATTTCACTTTTGTGTTTGATGAACGGTGAAATAGTGAAATAGTGGAATAGTAAAATAGTAAAATAGTGAAATAGTGTTACAAATTGGCTAATGTTTAATATCCAATTACTGGATGATCGGTTAATGGGAAATAATAATAATGATCAGGTTTATTTTTTCTTTTATTTTGTGATCAAATTTAATTTTTTTATTGTTTTTTACTTTGTATATACCAACACACCATGACAGATCATCAAAAGCATATATTATAAATTTGCTAAGTCGTTTCTATGAGTGTTATTAGTTGAATATTTTTCCAGTTACGCAGTTCTTTCGATGTGTGGGGATATTAAACCAATATGAAATAAGGTTTAGTATAATTAGCTTATATGAGGTTATGATTAGTAAAGCTATACGAAGTTTGGCTAGGTTAAATTGTATTGGGTAAAATAGCGCCCGGTTAGGTTAGGTTATTATTAGGTGTATATTATACCGATCGAGAAGTTTCTTCGATAAAATTTTAAAAGGTTTTTGGACTAGATATGCTGGGTGAATTATGTGTCTTCTTTCTTAATTGTAACAGCCCCGTGTAGGGGGTGTTTTAGGGAGGAAACACAAAACGACACAAACAAAGAATGATGGTACGAGCTGCTCGTATCCTGAATGGGCGTATGGGCAGAATGGTGCTTTGAAAACTGAAAAAAAAACAGTGAAGCTTTTAGACTTCTATTTTACATCTGCAATTTAATTTCTCTCTCTCTCTCTCTCTCTCTCTCTCTCTATATATATATATATATATATATATATATATATATATATATTTTATGCATGCATTTACCATTCAGATACGTACATAAGAGGGAGCCATTCATTTTTCTGCTTTTTTTGTCAGTAAAGTCGCATCTATCAATAAAAAACAAAAACTATAAAAATTTGGGTTCACTGTACAGACAAAGAAGGTCAATAAACGCCTCCAATTTTACTTGGGGCTTTTGAGTTTTTCGACTCTTCAAAATAACGTTACCACTTAATTAAGAAGTTCGATTCTACCTCAACCGTTGAGATGACCATCGATCTTTCGGTCCAGGAAATAAAGAGTTAAAAAAAACTGTTTTTACATTTGGTTCTCTATATAACCTTTGGTCATAATATTAAACATATACGTTTAAACACTAAATACAATGATATTAAAGAACACCAAATTTTTTGTTTTAACCCATTAGTGTCCGGAGGTCTTTTCCGAGACTGAATAAAATCGTCTGGCGTAAGCCAGAACAAAATCAGTAAAGGGACGCTGGCCACTAATGGGTTAATTAATAGATGTTTGCTTATAGAAACAGCACTTACGAGTAGTCAGCTGAGAAGGTGAACATAACTTCTCTTTGTTGCTTTTGTAAATATAGTAAGAATAACCGTAGGACAGTAGATCATCCTTTACGGAACAAATACAAAATGGAGAACAAATTTTTTTTGTTAAACTTGCAATTTTCTTTTAATTCAATTATATTTTTTATATAAATTAAATTTTCATATATTAAATTTTTATTTTACATTCTGTCTTATATAATATATATATATATATAGGTGCTACTGTAGTATGCGGTCTACCTACGATTGGTTAGGTTTAATCATGATATTTTCGTTAAAACTAACGAAAATATCAACTAAACCTAATCAATCGTCAAGGGCGATTAACATTGGGATGTAAACAAGCACTTAGCAAACAAGACAAAAACTATACTTCAAAGGTAGACCGCCGAATCGTAGGTAGACCGCATACTACAGTAGCACCTATATATATATATATATATATATATATATATATACACACTCGTATATTGCTTATGAAACTACAGGAATTATCTATCAGCTGTCTATCTATTAGTTTGTCCAAAAACTATTCGTTTCAGAGAAGCTGCGAGGCTTCAGTTGAAGGATTTGAGGTGTTATTTTTAAATTAGGACATGAGGGTTCGCATCGTAAGAAGCTTTGAAGCTTATGTTCGGGATTTCCTTCGTACAGACGATGAAGGGTTGAAGCGTATTTCACGTTGAAACAAGATGAAAAATGTGACGTAGGTAGGATTAGATCCTTATTTCAGTGGAAGACGAAATTATATATATCCACACACACACACATATATATATTTATATATATATATATATGTGTATATATATATATATATATATATATATATATATAGTCTGCAGGGAACTAACTCACGATTCCAAGCAATATCTTATGTTTCTATATCTCATTACGAAATGAAGTATTGAATATAGGAGGTATATATATATATATATATATATATATATACACACACACACACACACACACACTTCAGTCAACACCGATATTACAAATTGTTTGCAGATTGTCTTAAGAAGTAAAGACTACTATAGTATTACAAGCAGCTCGCAGCATTATTGCCAAATATATAGAGGGTCAATGTAACGAGGCTTTCGTACGTGGTTTAAATTCTTAATAATTTCTTTTCTTGTATCTTAAGTTTGCAATACGGACAATCCTGGTTTTTTTTTTAAAGGTTATTAAAGTGCAAAAATCATCAGGAACAAGATGCATCGCAAGTTCGTGTTTCCTCCCCGAGGCAACAAAAGTGCTCTTGTTCCAATCACAAATAGAATAACCTTTATTAATAATAATAAAATAAATACATTTTTTCAATTTACGATGACATAAGTAATTGCGAAGCTCGACTATTTATTTTATTTAATTTGGCCCTTTAGCTTTAGGCTTTACTGGGCTCTTATTAAAAATAAGCAGCTAGTTGTTATTAATTATAATAATAAATAAATAAATAAATAAGCAAATAAGCAAATAAGCAGTCACTGATTGCTCCTCTAAAGCCGTAACAATATAATTTATTAAGTAGATTTATATGATTGTTTAAATTGCTCTTGGGGCTATTTCCCAATACTATTAAAAGTAGATAAACACAAAATTTCTATTCGTAACATGTAACAATTACTCCATTTTATATCTAAAAAATTGCCCTTATAATAGCTTACTTTTCGGTAATGCAAATTCGTATGATAACTGACCACAAGAATAAAGAGAGAATAGCTTTTCTAAAAATGTCAGATTCATTTAATTTTATCGTGTCACCAATTTATACCTTTGAGACCCTTTAAAAATAATTTTTGAAAACCCGATAGCTGAATTTTGGTTGGTTGGTATTTCATGAAATGTTTTTATTTTTATTTTTTGCTGAAAATTGTTAGAATAAAAAACTGTATTCCTTCCTTTCCGAGCTAAAAAATGTCCACTCAGTATGTAGTACAACGCCTTCTGATCTAGTATAACTAGTCGGGTCTAAGATATTAGTACTGTGAGCGTAGTTGTGGGCGTGGCTTTAATGGTAACAAATAATACCGTCAAGTATGAATGGGTTAATTAATGAATAATGTAAATTTAAGTTAGATATGTGATAATTTTAAGATTAAAATTGCAACTAGAAAGAATAGTGTATTCTAATAGTAATCAATCAGGAACGCCAGAAACCGTCACATCGTTCAGGCTGAACTAATAGGTTCAATGCGTTAATTCCTGATTATTATTAACCAGTACTACCGAAAATCGAACCCGTGACCTCAGTGTCTTTACTTCGCTTATAGGGCCGTCCTCTGTGTCCTGTGTCAAATGATGTAGCGACCCGTGATTCGGGTCCCAAGTGAAGTTGTAGGTCTCTTCTATCACATGACCTTTGCTGTTGCAAAAGAGGTTAAACAATCCCCGCAAAACACGAAAACACACACGCTTATATGAAAACGGTGTTACCCAGTGAGCCACGGGCGATGGCACTCCGATCTTTTGAATATAATAATAATAATAATATTAATAATAATAATAATTAATAATAATAATAATTAATAATAATAATTGACTTTAATAAAAGATTTGCATTACACGTACAGTAATGTTCAGAAAGTGTCTCTCTGACTGCTTGATGTAAGGTCTCCCCAACCAGTTATAGGGAGCCATACCTATTTCCGTAAGAAATTACCGGGTCTCTACAATACGAATCATAATTTAATTACAAAAGAAGGACTATAATGAATGAAAATCCTTACGTCACATTATTCCCTTACGTCATATTCTGTCGTACGTCATATTCTTAGGATTTTCTTTTTTATGTCTTCTAAATGCGTCTCTATCACAACAGCAATTGTTTAGTTTTGGAGAAACACAATATTAACGATAAAACTATTTCATTTTTATCCTTGTATTCGTTCTTACAACAGCCATTATGGCTTTGTTAATAATTGTAATGCGATCTGCAGGGTGTTCAAAAATAAGCGCAACCCATTAGAGAATGCATATATCTTTGTAACCTACCCTTTTCTTTACTATTTTGGGTTGTGTTTCTTTTGAACACCTTGTATTATATACCTAATGAATTAGCGAAATAAATTGTTCATGCAGCTACGTGGGTGGGTATTGAGAGGTTTAAAGTTTTTTCACACCCCGAACTCACTCGAAAGCATCGATTCTGACTGGCACGTCACATAGTTAATAATATATATATATATAATTATATATATATATATATATATATATATGCCTGGACACAATTTTCTGTAACGACTGTGCATTAAACTCAGTTAATTTAACTGTTTGACCGATTTCATATGAATGAGTTGCAGAAATTGAATGTGATCATTCAATTTGGTTTTCGATCCGATAAGCTAGAAAGCCTTTTTCGTATTGGAATTTATCGATAGATCGAACTTTTCAGAGTCGACATCATTCATGATCAAGATTCCGGCCAAAACGGAATTAAAGCGTCCTGTTCGAGTCTTGTGGTTAGCACTTGAGAAATATTAAAGGGTTCTGTTGTAATACCATGCGTATTTGCTGCCACTGAAGTCATGCACGTTAGGCGAAGTGAAGTTGAAGCAAATACCTCCATAGTATTTTATTTAGAAGAGGAAATTGTCATTATATTTTAAAAACATGTGATACAACATTTTCTACGCCATATCTCTCTCTCTCTCTCTCTCTCTCTCTCTCTCCCGGACCACCTCGACGCAGAGGCACAAACCTCTTAATAATGAATCCATCATGGAAGCGACTGGACTCCTATCCGGGCAATCTCTCGTTGCTTGACCATTCTTTAATAAATCTCAAAATCATTTCTGAGAAAAGAGAAAAAATTAATTTCTTCAACATCTTTTTTTCACTTTTCCTTTATTTTCTCATTTTTGATAGTCACCGTTGGGTAGAAGGAGATAACTTAATCATGAATTGGAACAATGTACAGTGACTGGAAAGACGAGAGTTCCCGTGTTGGAGCATTCATCCTGTTTTACATCATAATGCTATCAGGAAGAAGTGAAAAAAAATTAAAGAGAACAGAAGAAAATTGTCTTACACTCTCTCTCTCTCTCTCTCTCTCTCTCTCTCTCTCTCTCTCTCTCTCTCTCTTCTTTCTCTTGCTTGGGTACGTAAAATGATTTTTACAGGAGTCTCAAGTAATCTCCTGCATGGCACAAATAATGAGAAAAACAGAATTGTCATTTTAACAATGCACATCACAAATCCGTACATTTATTTTTGTGTTTCTTTTGATGGAAGAGTGTTACATTCTTTATTGAAGGTGGGGGGGGGGGGGGGGAGACTAATTTTTATTCTGAGGTCGCTCTTTATGTCCTGCCAAATAGCTTCCAGGAATCCTGTTTCCATTTTTTGCCTCATTTTTTACGATTTTCATTATAGTATGAAGATGCGTGAACTAGGTTTAGGCTTATTCTTTTCCTTAGTCAGTTTCGAGAATAATCCAGAGCAGTAAATCCAGAATAAGATATATTTTGTAAGAAATTTTGAAGGTAAATCTATTAATAGGTAAATAAAAGGACACCATCGCGTTAATCCTTTGAATGTATTACAGAAAATGTTGATGACGAATTTGTAATTTTTTTGGGGGGTGAGTGTAAAATTATTGCCATTATATTCGAGATGAATACAAAAAAAATATCATACAGGAATCACGGTAGAAAGGACTCCTCTGGTAAGTGTTAAATCGAATTGACATCTATACCAAATTGCGCTTGTGATGGAAAATTTTTGTAAGCAATTTGTTTTGCACGCACGCACACGCACACACGCACACACACACACACACACACACTAAATATCGTAAATATATTTTTGAATTTCAAGGAAATGTGTGAAATTGAGCATATAAATAAAAATCACTTGAAATGATTCGGTGGTTTAAACAGAACAAAAATGATCAAGTATGTAAAAATAATTAATTATTTCATTTTTTTTTTTTTTTTTTTTTTAGGTGTGAGAATTCTTCCTAAAAATTGTAATTTACTTTAAATGCTTTTTTTTCATTTGGGAAAAATTTTCCGACCGAAAGCCATAAAAGAATTTTAATTCGCCTGTAAATTTAATTTCAAAATGTCTTCTCTCATTTTTGAACTCAAATTCTTAAAACCGTTGGTGGTATTTTTTATTTTTTTATTTTTGAGGGGGTGGGGGTGGGGGAGAGGGGAGAGGGGGAAGAGGGGGGGAGGAAGTTTGTTGGTCTTCACTTCTTTGCTGTTCAGGTTTTCACCCTTTTGATTTAATGTCTTTTTTAACGTCATTATTTACCTCTTTGAAACGTTTTGTTTACGCATTTCGGAACTTAAAAAATTCCAAAGAGTTTTTAATCTTTTTTCGATGGGTGAGAAGTAAACAAAGGGAGAATGGGAAGTAATGGCCGTAATGGAGACATTTGACACCTTTTGCAGATGGAGGTGGATTTCATGTCCAAATTATGAGGGCTGAAATGGAATAACAGAGAGGAATGTGGCATTTACAGCAGCTGTTATGTGTTCTCTGCAAAGAGGGTTACAAGGAAATTCGCAGTATTTCTTGAATGCTATAACTCAACAAATAAAAAAAATATATATATATACACACACACACATACATATATTACCGATCATAAACTCGTAAAATCAATAGGAATTCACAGAATTTATGAACAAAAAGAAACAAACACAAAAATCACAGCATTTCTTAGTTTAATACATAACTTAGATTATAAAATACAAAATATAACGTAAATATGTTACAGCAAATGATTAATTTCAAAGACGGGCTTATATTTGGTATTTAGTTTGCCCTTCTCGAGCACAGATGATGGCTAAACATTTCAGAGACATCGAAGTAATTGTTTGCCATGAACAATACATGAACAATATTTTCCATGAACAATATTTTGGAGGTCTTGTTAGCTGCACTTTTGAGAGATCTTTCTTCTTTTTAGTTGTTTTCATGCACAAATGTTCAGTTGCGTTTAAGTCGGATTAAATCTGCCTCTCTGAGTACGTCTTGGTTTAAGTATTTCAGTATAGTTTGGGACGTTGTTTTCGTGTGAAATGAATTCTCTCCCACCCGGCATGCATTCTAAACTAAAATTCTGTAGTAGCCCGTCTTATTCATATTGCCATTGATTTTTCGAATTCGTTCCATCTGTACTGAAGTAACTCCATAACATGTTTCACAGTCTTATTGATACCTTTAAAGTGAAACATGTTATGGCTATGTTTTTTTTTCACAAACCTAAGCCTTTAATTTTTAAAGAGTTTACTTTTGGTTTTATCACTGCACGGAACATTCTTCCATTAATCACATCAGTTTCGTCACGTTCGTTTGCAAAGTGAAGCCTCTTTTTTTCATTCTATTATACGACTTTTTGACAATTTTTATCTTCAGTCCACATTCTTGAAGCCTTCTTTTCAAAGTGAACATGCTTACAGCAATTCCAAATCCTCATTTCTGAAGCTGTCTTAAAATCGATTTGCTGACGAGAGTCTTTAAACAATGCGATCCTTATTTTGTAATATAACTTATTCTAGGTCTAGGTTAGGTTAGGTTAGAATTGTTATACGATCAGCCAAACTGCTATTTTGTTGCACCCACTATAAGGTTCTTTGAACTACCCTCTTTGGATATTTTGAGTTTCATCGCAATTTCTCTTCGGCTGTTGTGGTCCTGTTTATGGCGAGATTGGCGACTATCTTCCTTCTTAATTTACGAGTTAATTTTCTATTCATTTTGTGGTACAGACTATTATCAGACGTTATTCTAAACTATGTGAAAAACTTAAGAAAACCAGTAAGCAACTTATGTTTTATTATAGCTTAGCATATCTGGCCTTATACAGAGTGAGCCCCATAAAAGCGGCTCCAAGAAAATTTTACGCATAAAAAGAAATAGGAAATATTTTCATGCGGCCGCTTTTATGTGGCTCACCCTGTATAACTACTAAGAGAAGAAAGAGTTGTAATAAATTTTATGTAGCAAATGTAAGAATCTTACCAAACTTTAGTAATAGCGGAGGATCTTTTCCGTTTGACACACATGGTTCGATTTTATTTTAAATTTCTACACAGACGTAGTTTTGCATGTCGATTATGAAAATCAGAACCATGTTTTGGAGAAATTAATAATAAAAAAGTTACAACCCTTTAAAGTATTTTATTAGACCCGCCCTTCGTGCGGGTCGCTGGTAGCAAAAATTAACCAAACTATCACGACTTAACCTAACCAATCGTCAAGGGCGTACAATTAACCTAAAAAATAAATAAAAAACAATAAATTTTTTTTTATTTATTTATTAATACTATAAACACCCAGGAATGTCTGTCAGTCAGTCCGTCCCGCTCAGTTTGTCAGTCGGTCACGCTGAGGAACGTTTGTCGGTCACGCTCAGGAACGTTTAGGTTAAGTCGTGATATTTTTTTATTTATTTTTTTAGGTTAATTGTACGCCCTTGACGATTGGTTAGGTTAAGTCGTGATAGTTTGGTTAATTTTTGCTACCCGCGACCCGCACGAAGGGCGGGTCTTAGGCTAGTTGTAACTTTTTTATTATTAATTTCTCCAAAAAATGGTTCTGATTTTCGTAATCGGCATGCAAAACTACGTCTGTGTAGAAATTTAAAATAAAAATTAACAGTCATAATTACACGCGTAATTAATGAATAACTCAAAATTTTATAATCCATTCCAGGAGTCTCTCGCCCAATGGGGGAGACTTGGCATATCTGATCATTCGTAATAACTGGAATAAATTATATCATTCTATATTAAGTAATAAAGTTACAAGTGTACAGGATTAAGTCTGTACAAAATATATCGTTACATTTAGAAAAAAATCGTCAAACAATTTTTGTTTTGAGTTCCATTAGTTCTATTATAGGCTATATACATGTACAGGGTGGCCCATAAATCAATTTACCCCCTTAACCTTCACCCTATTCTAGTAGGAAAAGGTTTAGGGGTAAAGGAACGCATGGGATATCTAGGACATTAAGTCTATTTACTCTTACTAGTCTTGAATCCTCCCAATATCGTTAAACTTAACTAAGTTAGGCCCGAGTTTCGCAAAGGTCTTGCAGACGTGTCAAGTCTCACACATTAAGCGTGAGATTCATGAAGTATTCCGGTGCTATTAAATACAGCAGTAAATTCAAGAAAGAGTGGTCGGTGGAATACCCCTTCGTCAGCGCTGTGAGTGTAGACAAAACAGAATTTCGATGCAATGTTTGCAGTCGGACACAATCTCACGTCTTGGAAAAATATCAACTTGAGAGCTCTGGTCTTGGCTAGGCCCAATCCGTATCTTTACTTAGAAACTATGCAGAATTTAGCCAAGATCTTTCACCAAAAGGTTATTTGCTTGTAACAATATTATTTCAGGTCCATAGGCCAAATTGAAGATTACACCAAGCCTATAAAGACATACCTTTGTAAGCTTAAGTTAGGGCATGGCTAAATTAAGTGCCTATAAAGACCCACCTTCGTAATCTTAAGTTAGGGTATGGACAAGTTAATTGCCACTGCCAAAGCCTAGCAACAACAGCCTATTTTTAAATGACATTAATAAAATTTGCATAGAACAAAATTCAAAATTATATCATTTAAAAAGTAGAACCTTAACTGCTTTTTTTAAAATAAAATTTAAATTGGTTTACACACTTTCAGGATTCAAAATTTAAAATTTCTTCTTTTCAGTTAATAACAATTTTGGGTACTTTCCGTTATATCCCCGCAATTTTAATAAGCCCCCAATGTCAATCGCCCTTGACGATTGTTTAGGTTTAGTCGTGATATTTTCGTTGTTATATATATATATATATTATATATATATATATATATATATATATATATTGACGATTGGTTAGGTTAAGTCGTAATATTTTTGTTAGTTTTAACGAAAATATCACGACTAAACTTAACCGGTGCTGGTTAAGTGTGCGGTCTACCTAGCTTTTAGTTAGCCTTATAAGGCTAACTAACGAAAATATCACGACTTAACCTAACCAATCGTTAGGTCAACTGTACGCCCTTGACGATTGGTTAGGTTAAGTCGTGATAGTTTCATTAGTTAGCCTTATAAGGCTAACTAAAAGCTAGGTAGACCGCACACTTAACCAATCGTCAAGGACAATTGACATATATAAATAAGCATTTGGATCACCTGAAGATCAGGGCCCCCAGCCTCAATTACCAAATGATATCTTCGTTAAAACTAACGAAAATATCACGACTTAACCTAACTAATCGTCAAGGACGTAGAGTTGACCTAACCGGGCATTCAATTTAATTTATTATTATATTTGGTACTGTAAAGCAAAAAAGAAGAATACGTGGGGGCCCTGATCTTCAGGTGATCCAAGCATTTTATTAATATGTAAATGTCCATAATAAACGAAATTCTTGGTACGAAAACATCTGTTGGTGCTACTGTAGTATGCGGTCTACCGTTAAGTTTCTACTGTAGTATGCGGTCTACCGTTAAGTTTCTACTGTAGTATGCGGTCTACCGTTAAGTTTCTACTGTAGTATGCGGTCTACCGTTCAAAATATTTAAAAGGAATTGAAAATGAATTGAAAGGAATTATAATTTAATTTACACAATTAAGGAATTATTAAAGAAGTTAAACATACTACTACCGCATACTTAACGGTAGACCGCATACTACAGTACGCCCTTGATGATTGGTTAGGTTAAGTCGTGATATTTTAGTTAGTTTTAACGAAAATATCACGACTTAACCTAACCAATCGTCAAGGGCGTACAATTAACCTAATAATAAAATAATAAGAAGATAAGAAGCTATAATTAAAAGGGACCGCCGAATCGTAGGTAGACCGCATACTACAGTAGCACCCATCTGTTTGTAGCTCCACTTAACTTCGACATTACAGTATTATTTCTAATCAATTGTATATATTTCTATCCTTAGTATATGAACTGTCATTGTATTAATAATATTTGTCATATGGACTATAGTCTGCCAATAAACCTTTTCAGTTCATTTTCAATAAACTTCTAAAAATACTTGTATATTAATAAGCATTGTATTCATAGAGTAAAAACTTACCAATTGCGGGATATAACCGAAAAGTACCCAATTTTGATATAGACAATAAAAAAAAAACCCGAACAAAAAAATTTAAAATATAAAATAATGTACAGTATTTAATTTTTTGGTGGCCAGAATCCAACAATATTTTGCAAAACAATTATTGAATGCCCGGTTAGGTCACCTGTACGCCCTTGACAACTGGTTAGGTTAAGTCGTGATATTTTCGTAAAAACTAACGAAAATATCACGACTTAACTTAACCAGTTAACCTAACTGGGTATTTAATTAACCTAACCGGGCATTCAATTAACCTAACCGGGTATTCAATTAACGTAACTAGTTGGTTAATTTTTACATTCACGTCTCATTTTAAAGTTGTAGGGCTATAAAAGTTGATATAAAAGAACAATGGGGGTGCTATTAAGGAACAGTAGGGGATGCTATTAAGGAACAAGGGGGGGTGCTATTAAGGTAAAAATCCAAATTTTGTATTCAAAAAATAAATATTATAGATTAACAATTCCTGCTATATTACACTGATACAATTGTCATTTGGATTTATTTACTTCATTTAATTTGGCCCTTAAGCTTTAGGCTTGACTCGGCTCTCAAATTTATTAAAAATAAAGCGTATCACTTCAAACAGCCCGAAATAAAGTTTCTATCCAAAAGTAAATTTCAACACACAATCGCAAAAGTGGGCGGAGCTTCATTTCATATATATATATATATATATATATATATATTATATATATATATATATATATATATATATATATATATATATATGATATATATATCCTTGAACCTTTAATTGAAAAACGTGTATCGATCCCTCATTGTATGGAATGTGTGGAATGTATGGTAGAAGATTATCTCCAGTCCGCTGACCTCTGTGTCCTAACTATGAATTTATACGGCATCCAAACAAAGCATGAAACAGGTTTTAATTCTATACAGGAACGACCTCTTCTTTTTACCACTTAAATACAAGAAAGTACGACAGAACTTGGTCCAATAGATTGAGGTCAAGTTGAATAAGATTCAATACATAAAGTCGAACAGGACTGAACACATTTTCCTTCATTTTTGATAAGAAAATGTGACAGACATTTTATTTTGCTAATAATTATAGCATTGAATGAACAAAATTTCAAGATAGGACTGGAGTCGGTCCTTAACTGATGTATATTTAAGATTCTGAATATCTCGTCTTGCATATATATATATATATATTATATATATATATATATATATATATATAATGTGGGACCCAACCCGGAGAACTCCGGACGGGACTTAAGTCAAGTCAAGTAAGTTATATATATATATATATATATATATATATATATATATATATATATATATATATATATATATATATATGGACGGATTCCTGTGCAAAGTCCTTGACTAGCCAGGAGGAGAAGGAGATCGGAAAGCAAATCCCTCCTTCACCAAATCCCGCAAATGAGGCGGGATGCTGCAGAGGGGTCGACCGCAGGTAGATCCTGAACCGTCGTTTAAACCCTCATAAAGTAACATTAATATATGTTACAGTCAGTATGTAAAATTAGGCAATTTATAAATTGACTGAAACTCAGGCAATGTGTTAAATTGGTGATACACACAAAACCTAACCTAACCTTTCTGGCAATGCTGCATATGCATGCCCACTGGGCATATATATATATATTATATATATATATATATATGTACAGTATATATAGCGTTGAATGAATAAAATTTCAAGATAGAAGTGGAGTTAGTTGGCCCTTAACTGATGTATATTTAAGATCCTGACTATCTCGTCTTATATATATATATATATATATATATATATATATTAGTGATGGATCGAATAACCGCAACCGCAACCGCAACCGCACTACAACCGCACAAAAATTCACAACCGCAACCGTAACCGCAACCGCCGTTCCATAAGTGCGGTTGCGGTTGTAAGGTGAAAATGCAGCAAAAATATTATTCTTGAAATTCACACTGCCTGTCATTAAGTTTGACATCAGTTTTTCAAATGAATAATAATCCATAACTTTCCAATGGGTGGAGGCTGGGGAAAGTGGTAGGTGGGATGAACAGTGCAATGGGTCCTCGTCCCTCATCCTGGTAACACACTTAGTGCAAAATATGGTTTTAATTAATTTGACCTATTCTTTCATAATAGCTATATAAGTTTAGAATATACTTCATTTAAATAGTATTTATTTAGTAAATACCTTATGTTGAACACAAGTTTTGCAACACACAAATAGCGGTAGCGGTGTATTGCAAAACTTGTGTTCAACATAAGGTATTTACTAAATAAATACTATTTAGTATATATTATGTACCAAGTGTGGCTAAATCGCACTATAGTGGCTAAATCCAGTTAATAATTACGCATTTTTCCTAGTATATGATAACCGCAACCGCAACCGCGGTTGGAAAAAATTCGACAACCGCAAACACAACCGCAACCGCGGTTGTGAAAAACCGACCACTCGATCCATCACTAATATATATATATATATATGACCGGCAATCGGAAGATCCCAGGTTCGATTTCCGAGTGGTTACCTCATTTTTTCATTTGTTCGTTCTCCCTCCTCATCTTGCGCGGAATGTTCTCCTATACAAGCGTCGTTCTTTACGTTAATTATACTGCGTGTTCTTTGCAGTTGAAATATTATATATATATATTTTTTTTTACCGCCAATTTGTACCTAGTGTGGTACATATCTCAGCGAGACAGTGGGTGTGTGGTGTTACTGAGTTGGGGATGGTAGACCAGGGGTGTGTGTGTGTGATGTTCAGTTACTGGGTAGTGGGTATGAGGGGCCTGGTCTCAGACACGATGAAGCAGATGGGAATAAGTGAGGAAATGGGAAATCGCTTCCTCCAAAAAATGGGGGCCCTCGGCGAGCATGAATTGTAGACGCTCAGGTATGGGAGGCCAAGTGAGGGAAACATCTGCAACGAAGAGCGGACAAGTTTGGGCATTCGACCAGGAGACGCACGACAGTGATGGGAGTATGGCAGGTAGGGCACAGCGGGACTGGCGATTTAGCCATGAGGTGACCATGAGTAATGCGTGTGTGTCCTAGGCGGAGACGGGCTAGAATCACTTCTTTATCGCGGGAGCGGTGGAAGGAGGAGGCCCAGTATCCTAATTGCGGTTTGATCTTGCGAAGTTTGTTTTGTACGGCCTGGTCCCATTCCCGTTGCCAGATGGAACGAAAGTGGGAGCGGAGAGTCGGGAAGAAGTCGGAGAAAGGGAGGGGTCGGGAGGAGGCCGGCAGTAAGCAGGCCGACTTTGCCGTGCGGTCCGCCTCCTCGTTACTCTGGATGCCGACATGTGCCGGGACCCAGCAGAAAGCGATTGTCTTGTGTCGGAAGGTTGTTAAAAAATGGAAGATTTGCTGGATGGTACAGACGAGCGGATGAGGGGAGGTAAATATATAAATGCGCCTCGGTGGTGTAGTGGTTAGCGTCGCTGACTACAAATCCATTGGCTCCGGGTTCGAGACGGGGTCGATACCCTGGTGACGGCAGCCGGCGCGCAGCAAAACCCAGCTACTCATCCTTCCACAGAAAGTGTCAAATTGGTGATACACACAAAACCTAACCTAACCTAACCTTTCTGGTAATGTTGCATATGCATGCCCACTGGTATTTCCCAATATATATATAATATATATATATACACACACACACACACCTTTGGTTAGCTTCTGACCGAATTCTTTATTCTGACGAAGGTCAAGCTTTTCACTCCATCTTAGACCTACAGTTTAACGTGGAATCAGGATCACACCCCACCAGCAGCGCAGCGTCTTAACCACTAGGCCACCCAGGGTACCCATTTATCTACCAACCACTTTCTTTATTGTGTGGAAGGATGAACAGTTAGTTGAGTTTTGTTGCGCGACGGCTGCCGTCACCGGGTCTCGATCCCGGGTCCGATGGATTCGTAGTCAGCGACGCTAACCACTACACCGCCGAGTCGCATTCCACTACACCACCACCACACATATATATATATATATCGGTGGCAGCTTTTCAGAGGAGGCATGGGAGGCCAGGCCTCCTCTGTTTTATCACTAAAAACTATGAAAGAGGATTTCATTGATGGTATTAATGCTATACGATCGTGACATGCAGAAAGTAGGGCATCTAACACTTTGTAATCTATTATATTTATGTAGCATATATTATAGACAATTTTAGGCCTCCCAACTCTTCCTGACCACCAGCCGCCACTGATATATATATATATATATATATATATTATATATATATATATCCCCGCAAGGGGGTTCTAAGCTCGTGCTCTTGAGTGCTCTTTGTGCTCGTTTGTACGTGCTTGTTCCAGGAGGTTTCACGTGCGCCCTCCCGGCCCTAGCACCCAAGGATGATGGGGCTCGACCTTGCAGTCCTTGTCATCCTTGGTCTTTTTCCACTTCGACTGTCCCCTCCACCCTTTCTTTTTCCTCTGTCTTTCCTCTCACTTTTTCTTTGTTTTTCCGCCGAGATATGCCCTTTTAAATAGAGACGAATCGGTTCTTCCCGAACTTTAAAAAAAAAAATATATATATATATATATATATACAGGGTGGGCCGAAAGTCTGGATCCATAGGAAAATATTTATTTTAATACATAAATTACAACAAATGGTAAATACTTAAAATGAATATCAACTTTAACTCGTAAATGCGTATCCGTGATACTGTACAGTGGTTCGTACTCCAGTATAAACAACAAATTATAACAAATGCTCAAATTGGCGGCCTCTGACATCGAGACACTTAGGGATGGAATTTATGATTTTTAATAATTCTTCGAATTGACGTTCTCGAGATGCGTGTTTCATTTGATAATCTTCTTGTTGACTTTACTGGACTATTCGTTAAAGTTTCACATACCATTGCAGAGGTATTTTCATCAGTTGCAGTTTTTGGACGACCAGAACGCCGTCGATCATGTACACTTCCTGTTTCTTTGAAACGTTTAAACAACTTGCCAACAGTCGCATGTGTTACTGGATGCTTATCAGGATGATTTCTATTGAATTCGGTAGCAACTTCTCTGTGTGTAGCGCCCTGTCTTGCGTACATGAGCACAAGTTCTACCCGGTCTTCTGTTGTTAGATTCGAAGCCATTTCTGGGCTGAAATAAAAAAGTATTTGAGTATTTATACTGGAGTATGAACTACTGTACAGTATCACGGATACGCATTTACGAGTTAAAGTTGATATTCACTTTAAGTATTTACCATTTGTTGTAATTTATGTATTAAAATAAATATTTTCCTATGGATCCAGACTTTCGGCCCACCCTGTATATATGTGTAATGTGTAAGTTGCTTGCATTCGTGACGCAGTTGGTAACACTGTTTTCCTGTAAGAGAAGTGAATATACTGAGATCGAAAAGGGTTCGGTTTCCGATGGCGTTGGTAATAAATAACAGATTTAGTATAATGGGCCGCATTCGTCTGGCCTGAGCTCTGTATTAATTTCTGGTCCTCTTCACTGACTATATTTACGAACAAATAGCCAGGATTGACTCGCGATAAACCTTTGACGAAGGAGGGAGTTATTTTCAGCTCTCATCCTGCCTTCATAACCTACCAACGCGAGGCTGGCTCAGAGACTTGATTTAAGTAGTCATCAAGTCATGTTTTGAATGTAACTTATTAATTCATAGTTTAACATAGAAAAATCTTCATTAATTTATCTTTTAATACCAAGAGAGAAAATGAAGTTATTTTTTATTATTATTAATTTATAATAATTATTATTATTTATTATTCGCTTATTTATATACTAAAATAATTAAAATAATTTCGTCACACACTGGTTAAGCGAAAAATAAAAATGTCTCTTTAATTTGATGCTACAGCGAAAGAGAATTTTCTCTGTACCACTTTAATGAAAAGAGATTTAGATGTGTAAAAAGCATGAACGAAAATGGATACAGCTTTAAATTAACAACTAGGAAATTGAGAGAGAGAGAGAGAGAGAGAGAGAGAGAGAGAGAGAGAGAGAGAGAGAGAGAGAGAGAGAATCTTTAAAGAGCTGAAGGCTAAAGAAATAGAGAACAAAAGGTATGGCTTTTATTTATTTTAAATCTTGTTAATTTAGGTTGATATATATATATATATATACAGGGTGTCCCGTAAGTCTGGACCCATAGGGAAAAATAATAAAATTACAAAATAGTCCAAAATTTATTTAATATATTTTTTTATTATTTTTATTATTATTTTTATTATTTTTTTATTATGATCTTACTCCGCTGGAGTTTTATTTGTGGGGCCACTTGAAAGCCAAAGTGTACGAGGTCAAACTTCAGAACATTTTCCACCTTAAAGCACGCATTGTGGGGCGTGTCAAGATATTTCTGCGACTGTGATTCAGAAAGTGCTGTCGCAGTGGAGATTGCGTCTTCAACTATGTGTGCGACACAACAGCGACACTTTGAACAGATTATGTAATAAATTTTTGGACTATTTGTAATTTTATTATTTTTCCCTATGGGTCCAGACTTACGGGACACCCTGTAATAAATATATATATAATATATAATATATATAATATAATATATATATATATATATATATATAAAGAAAGAACGTTATCTTCTTCCCAAAGAACTCATCAAAGCTGCAATTTTATAGACCTACAGAGAACAACAAATTCAGGAAATTGCAGCTGCACATAAATAATGTAGATGAGAGAGAGAGAGAGAGAGAGAGAAGAGAGAGAGAGTGGATGGATTAAAAGCCTGCAGAAACAAATTTGAAATACTGTACTGAAATAACGTATAAACTCTCGCACTGAACTCTTCCAACGCTTTAGCTTGAAAAAGTAATTTAGGCAAAACGTGTATGAAATGAGGTGGGAAAAGCGGATGATGTGGCTTAAAGGTAAAGTGACAGTTATACACGCGTGTGGGTATATTGAAGTGAACATCATTTTTCTCCTTAAAGTGAGTAGTTTTGCCTTATGGTTTTTAAATTGGGTCGTATGTATAAAATGTTTTCCATCCAAATCAATAAAAATGTCTAAGTACAATCTCATTTGGGAGGAAGACATCTTGGTTTTAGGGCTGTTCCTATGAAGTTACATGCCCTTTTTATTATTTGAGACTCTCTCTCTCTGTCTCTCTCTTCTCTCTCTCTCTCTCTCTCGAGTAAGTGATATAAGATCCCATTTTAACTAAAATAAAATTCCAATAATTTTTTCAGCATCATCATTTGTACTGTGACCTTAGGAACCTCTATCATTTTTAACCTCTCCACTTAACCGAGGTTTCAATTCCTTAATATTTCCACTGGGAAATTATTTGAAGACTTTCTTTTGGCATTTTGAATCCAAATTCGACTGCAAATATATAATAATAATTATTGAAATAATGTATACTTTTAAATAAATACTTACCTTTCCTACGGGCACTATTTTTATTTCTAAACAGGCTGTGATTCTCTTAGCCATTGGTTCTCAAAATCGGGGTGGGTGGGGGGACCACGAGAGGTTAAGAACGGGTACGTAGTACAATAGAAAAAAAATAGAAAATAAAATTATATTTTAGTTATTTGCACGAAAATATAAAAAAAAATATAATATAAAATATAAAATATGAACATATAATATTTACTTATATCTTTCCAATATTGATTACGTTTATAATATTAGGTTGCGTATAATATTGGGGCACGAATGTATTGACATAGGGTGAAATAAGGTTGGTAAAATATAGGAGAAGTTGGCGAATAGTAAATCAATAGTTAAGGATATATAACTTCAGATGTTTAGGAAACGCTGTTATAAACATTATTGTGATTGGTTTATTGGGGTTGTTTAACATCCTTCGCAACATCTAAAAGGTCATAGCCACGGATCGCTGCATAATCTGAGTGCGGAGGACGGTCTCCCATCCAACTATTACCCAGACTCAATGTCGTTAATTTCGCTGATCTCCGGGAAGCGGTGTTACGACATTGGCCATAACGTAGCCCAATTTATTGTGAATTTATGTACAATATTACTTCCTCCTCAGTGTCATTTCGCATTTCCGTCCGTAGTCCGCCAATGAGGATGCTCACATAGGCATTCCACATTTAAGAAAAGACTTTCCAGATTTGGGAAACAGGAAAGAGAGACTTGGAACGCATTTGCGGGCTAATGGGGGGGGGGAGCCGGTAGGGTGTATTTCCTATGAAAAAACTAGTTTTCAGCGGAAATGGATCAATTTGAGAATTGCCACCGTTGCGATTCTCACATTAGGATGAAGTATGAGGTAGGGATGACAGTGAAAGGGAAAAGAGGTATGTACCACCGGTTATACCAAAATTGGAATACTCTGAGTCACACCTTACCAACCCACTGTACCCCGGCTTTGGTACATAATCGACCGAAGATCGTAAGCAGCGTAATAAAGCAATTCCATTTGTTATATTTCTAACACGACAAATAATGTGACGCATTTAATTTCTGGGTACGACTGGGTACGATTAATCAAGTTAAATTGGTCAGAATTTCCGTTAAATATACGCACGAGATTAAATTTCATTATAGATTAAGTTAAATTCAGTTAAGTTACGGGACAAGTTAAATTAAGAATAATGTATCCGAACTGCGTGTTTTCGGGGTTTTTACTCTCCCTTCGTAACGACAAAGGTCATATGGCGGAGGGGACCCGCAGCTTTACGTGGGAACCAAATCACGTGTCGCTATACCACCTGGACGCGGAAGATGGTTTCCCATCGAATTACTACCAGGACCTGATATCGCTAATTTCGCTGATCGGCCGGAAGCGGTGTTCCGAAAATGGCCACAACGTGGCCCGTGTATGCGAACTATTTTTCTGAAGTTTAACGTCATATCTGAAAAAATTAATTACTACAAATTTCTATAAGTATTTTAGGAGAGAAACACGAAATATTTTATTTAACTTTATTTCATAATATTTCCTAATAATATACCCTTGTTATACTTTAGCATAGTTATGAAATAGGGGTTTACCGTTATTTCCTAACGTGGGTAAAATATACCCTTGGTATAATTTACAATGATTATGAAATGAGGGTTAAGTTCTAAACAAAAAATGTATTATTTGTTTTGTGGTACTTGTAGGTTATCTCCCCCCCCCCCCACCAATTTTGACAATATTTTCGTTAAAACTAACGAAAATATCACGACTTAACCTAACCAATTATCAAGGGCGTACGGTTGATCTATAATTAATTATAACATTGTTTGTTTCTGGAATAGTATTTACTATTTACTAATAGATCAACTGTACGCCCTTGATAATTGGTTAGGTTAAGTCGTGATATTTTCGTTAGTTTTAACAAAAATATTCTGTCAAAATTGGTGGTGGGGGGGGGGGGGGGAGATAACCTACAAGTACCTGTTTTGTTACCATTATACATGAACTGGTTATCTCTTTAACATAATTATACATATTAAGACCACTAATATAGTTTAAAATAACATTTAATATATATATATATATTATATATATATATATATATATATATATATATATATATATATATATATATTATATATATATATATACCGTATATATATATATATATATATATAAAACTACATTTACTTGCGAAGTAAAAGCTGTATAAATTATAAATTTCCTTCCAAAAAAAAAAAAAAAGAGAAATTACTGCAAATAGTGTTCCAATCTGTTTAAAGGTCAACTCGGGTTAAATTAGATTAGCCCAGATTTGGACTAAATCCAATGATCCGATGGTCCATACGAGTTGTTTTAGGATAATCCAGTAATGTATAACTAAAATAGGAGATTTTCAGCCATACGAACACCCACACTCACCCACACGCACGCACGCACGCACACGTACTCATATAGGGCCTATAAATACATTTCATCAGTCAGTGTTTTGAAAACTTAAAAATTCTAGTTTAAGAGGAGGGAAGAGCGTTTCATATTAACACACAACATTCTGCCCATATGCCCATACAGGGTAGAAGCAACTCTTAGTGTTATTTCGAAGTAAATGCAATGTTAAGGTTGTTGAACCTTCTCCGCGACATCTAGGGTCATATGGCGGAGGAGGGGACCTACAGTTTTACGTGGGATTCAAACCACGGGTCGCTCCATAATTTGGAAGCAGAGGACAGTTTCCCATCCAACTACTCCCGAGACTCATTGTCGCTTAACTTCGCTGATCGACGGGAAGCGGTGTTACGACATTGGTTACAACGTTGTCCTCAATCCCAAGTAAATCAATAGAGTGTCAATGTAGTAACGAGGTTTCCTTCCGTACGTAGTTCATCACTACTGAAAGCAACAGTATTCTGCGTTATTATAGTTCAAAGAACATTCACAGCTATGTCCATTTTTATGTTATTTTCGTCACTTTGTACTGCAGACATCCCCAGTTATCATTAGAGAGAGAGAGCGATATATATATATATATATATATATATATAATATATTATATATATATATATATAATATATATATATATATATATATATAACTGCAATGACCACGCAGTATATAAATGAATAGAAACGACATAATATTAAGGAACGTTTCTGCACACGTTTCTCTTCCGCGTGTGCAGAAACGTTCCTTAATATTATGTCGTTTCTATTCATTTATATACTGCGTGGTCATTGCAGTTAAATGCACATATTCACGATTTGCGAGGGTGCCCTCTCAGGGCATTGGTTTCTGCCCTATGTAGGAGAATTTCGATTTGTGAATGATTGAGGTCCGTGGTGTAATGGTAGCGCATCCAACCGGCAATTGGAAGGCCTTGGTTCGATTCCCGGGCGGTTCGCCTCATTTTTCATTTATTCGTTATTTCTCTTCCGCGTGTGGCAGAAACGTTCCTTAATATTATGTCGTTTCTATTCATATATATATATATATATATATATATATTATATATATATATATATGGAGAGAGGAGAGAGAGAGAGGGGAAAAAATTAAGAGTGAAAGAATGATTTTGATGATATATTATAAAACTACCATATGCATAAATAAACTTAATAATTATATTGTTTATAAGTGAAAAAAATAATGAGTAGGTATTGAACTTCCATACTTTTATCCAGTTTAATAATTCTGATATTAAATATTTTCATAGCACGAATCAAGTTTATGCTTTTGGGGTTTAAAAGGCATATAGGATTAATATATATATATATATATATTATACACACACACACACACACACACACACAACCATATATTATATATATATATATTATATATTATATATATATATATATATATATATATATATAATATATATATACAGGGCGTCCCAAAAAAATTTATACACACTTTAGCAGCTGATAGCTCAATTGATGTTTCTTTCTTTCCAGTTAAACCCATTAGAATTAATAATGGCAGTCAGACTAAGCTTTGAACAAAGGAAATTCATTCTAAAATGCTACTGGAAGTGTGAAAACGCAGTTGAAGTGCAAAGACAGTTTAGGAGGGAGTTTCAAACAGATCCACCAACGCGACTTACCATCACTCGAATTAGAGATAAGTTTGAAGCCGATGGAACTGTTCAGAATGTCCACAAGAAACGTTCCGGAAGACCACGGACATCGACAAGCCCCACAAAGCAAGAAAGAGTACTGGAAACGTATCACCAAAGTCCAAGAAAATCTGTGCGGCAAGCGAGTCGTGAGGTAGGAATTTCAGAATCGTCTGTCCAACGCATTTTGAAGCGTGTCAATGGAAAAGTTACATTCCAAGATTAGTCCATGCTATTAATGAAGATGATGATGATCCGGACCGAAGAGTGGAGTATTGCGAGTGGTACTTGGCACGATGTGGATGTGGATTGACGAAGGGTTTCGTAGAATACCCTCCGCGTTCACCAGACCTCACACCACTAGACTTTTTTTTATGGGGATACTTAAAAGACAAAGTCTACGCTTAAAAACCTGCAACAGTCGCTGAATTGAGAGCAGCCATTGAACGAGAATGCACACAAATACCAAACGAAATGTTTCGTGATGTTTGCGATTCCATTGCTTCGCGTTATCAGCAGTGCCTGGACCAGAACGGACGTCAGTTTGAAAACAGGCGTTGACAAAACAATTAAATAATGTCTGTAGATTCTATTACATTTTGAAAATGAAATGTATTTTAATAAACACTGCCTTTATAAGTATTTAAAGTGTGTATACATTTTTTTGGGACGCCCTGTATATATATATATGGTCACAAACACCTCACTATAGGTTTATAGTTTGATTGCGAGAACAACTTCACAGATTAGATATGGTGATACACTTCTCGAGTGCGTATCGAATGTCATCAAATAAAGAAAAAAGGTCAATGGTCAAAGGCGATTTTCGCTCTCTGCTCAATTGAAGTCCATAAACTCACAAAAAATGCTCGCTGATCTTCGTTACATGTGGACTAACGACCAAATAATTTCGTTAACAGATGCAGAGGATGACCCAACTGGATGTCTTCGGCTCACAAGAGCCACCTTAATTTCGTAACCGCCCGAACAAATATCAGCATCATAAACACTCAAACACTCTCACGATACCATAAATTAGTTCCAAAGCCGCCTTCATACCAATATAAACAACCATTAGGTAAGAAACTTATTAAGGACTACAAGGCCTCAAGGTTTACCACTGCGGAACTGACCAGGTTCCGGAAAACTGAAGCGTCATAGGAAACTTCAGTGAAGAATCGAGAAGAAGCGACCATCATTCGTCAGGATTTACCACGTAAAGCTGTAGGTCTTCTTCGTCACATAACTTTGCCGTCACGAAAGATTTTGAACAACTCCAAAATATCACACTGCATAAAGTGTCTTCCCGAAGACGGCAATTCCGCGCGTGGATATATATACTTTACCTTATGAACCTTATGTTGTTTTGTGTGTTGGTCTCTCTTCACACGGAGGTCAAGCTGGTGGCCCGCTCTAGGTCTGGCGTGGTGGAGGAGCGAGTTGCTTTCTTGCGCTCTCCACCGTACATAGCCAGGCACGCCCTGCTCATCTGGTTACCATCCTGAACCAGGCATCCAGTCTTCTCTTGAAGACTTCAACTTTGACCTCCGTTACGTTTCTGAGGTCCTTTGGAAGCTGGAATTAGTGAAGGAAGTGTGAATCCATAATTCAGCAACTTTGATAGTCAAACGGTGTTCACGGTTTGTTCCTCGCGAACTGACTGAAGATCACAAAGCCCAAAGAAAAGAAATTGCTTCTGAGTCGTTGGTTCGATACTAGACAGAAGGGGATGACTTCCTTTCACGAATTGTGACTGGGGATGAGACTTGGGTACATCGCTTTGAACCTGAAACAAAACACCAATCCATGGAGTGACATCACGCAGACTCCCCACGCAAGAAAAGTTCAAAATGGCTCCCTCTGCGGGAAAGGTTATGGCCACCATCTTCTGGGACATGAAAGGGGTGATTCTGGTGGGTGGAATTAGGAAGGAAGGACAAACAATCAACTCAGAGGCATATATTGCTAACCTACAGAGACTCCAGACACGTATAAAGCGAGTTCGACCGGAGAGAAAACTGGGAGACGTCCTTCTTTTGCACGATAACGCAACACCACACAACAGTTTGCAAATAAGAGAGGCCATCACAAAAATGCGCTTGACTGTGTTACCCCACCCTCCATACAGCCTGGATCTGGTACCTTCAGACGTCCATTTGTTTGGGCCAATGAAGGATGCTATTCGTGGAAGAAAGTTTCAGAGTGACGATGAGGTTGTTGAGGAGGGTAAGAGGTGGCTCCAGCAGAACCCAACGGACTTTTACCAGCAAGGAATAAAGGTCCTTGTTTCGAGGTGGAGGAAAGCCGTAGAAAAGGATGGAGACTATGTGGAAAAATAAAAACTTGTAAAAAAGGTATGTAACTTCTTGTGTACAAAATTTCTGGAACTTACAAGGAAACTTGGAAAGAAAAAAAAAAGGTGGGGCAAAATATATTGAGTGGCCCTCGTAGATATCCATCCATCCACTTCTGTCTCGTATCGAACCAACGACTCAGAAGCAATTTCTTTTCTTTGGGCTTTGTGATCTTCAGTCAGTTCGCGAGGAACAAACCGTGAACACACTTTTGATTATCCCAGTTGCTGAATTATGGTATTCATACTTCCTTCACTAATTCCTAGCTCCAGTGATAGCTCCTTGTATGTGACGCGCCGATTTGATCGAATGATGCTGTTAGCACGTTGCACAGTGTGAGATGTCACAGCCGATGCCGGGCGGCCGCTGCGTGGCTCATCATCAAGGCTGGCTCTCCCTCTCTCCGATGATCTCACACGTTTAGACCAGCGTCCAACTGCGCTTCGATCAACAACAGTATCTCTGTAAACGTTTTGTAGACGTTTGTGAATATTTCCAACTGTTTCCTTCTCTGCGGTTAAAAACTCGATAACAGCTCTTTGTTTACGACGCACATCACTGTCAGACGCCATTTTCGAAACTGCGTTAACCATCGGTTTTATACAATGAGGGGAGGTTCAAACTGGAAAAATCCGGTTATGTGAAACGCAGAAAGTTCAAACTTACGGCCCAAAAAACATTTCAGCCCCATGGCCTATTACTTAGCTAAGAAGAAAGGGTGGGGCAAAATATATTGAGTGCCCATAGTATATATATATAGGGACTAGTATGTTTCATGGACTGCTCTCGATTTTCCTACGAAATTGCAAACAAGGGCAGTCGATGACCCTGATTTTGTTTCTGCAATCGGTTTTCTTGAGAAATTATAAAGAAAAATGTTATTGGATATTGAATAAATTTGTTTACTGAAACGACGCAATACACTCCAACATCTTTTTGAATAAGTCCGAGCTGGTGTGGCGCTTACGCCATACAAATTCACAAAAAATGACAAGAATTAGCGCGATATCTTGCAAAAAACAATAGTATAAGAAACTCGATTAGTCAGGTTAGGTCAGGTCAGGTCAGGTTAGATCAGGTTAGGTCAGGTCAGGTTAGGTCAGGTCAGGTTAGGTTCTCAAGAAAAACGATTGCAGAAACAAAATCAGGGTCATCGACTGCCCTTGTTTGCAATTTCGTAGGAAAATCGAGAGCAGTCCATGAAACATACTAGGTCCTATATATATATATATATATATATATATATATATATTACAAATAAAAATTAGATTAAATATTAAAATTAAATTAAAATTAGATAAAATTAGATTAAAATTAAAAACTAGCCAGACTCGAAAATGGAGAAGGTTTTTGTGAAGTCAAGGTTTTTTTTGGGGTGCGGGGAGATGTGCACTGAAAGAAAAATGTTGATTTTGGCTCGAATGTAAATGAGAAAATTATCTCACTTAATTTTACATCATATCATTAACACTAAAACTTCTCAAACTCCAATTTCAAGGACGGAAAAGTGAATTGAATACGTGAGTAATTAATGTTTATTATCATATATATGATGTAAACCCACAAGGAAGAGGAAAATATTATACCAAGGTCTTTAGTAGTATATTCAACAGTACACCTCGTCAGGGAATGAAGGGGAAGCAAGATGACAAAAATTATGCTTATGTACAGTACATTATAACAAAAAAGTAAAAAGAGATTAACACGAAGTTAACAAGTACCGATAAAGGGCAAAATATATTTTAACAAGATAGTGTCAATTTTCTACGTTCCTGAACTGTTTTTGAAATTATTTTTAAAATGGATGACTGCTCAGTCATGATAATTATATATTTAGTCTCATATATACAATTCATTGTTGGAAAAGAAAATGCTGGATGCTTATCATTTCTGGATCTAAAAATTCGGAGATGCTTGAATCAATATTCAAATTTGAAGTTTTTCGTAAGCCTACTAATAATAACTCTTATGCGCATATTTATTCTGATCATCATCCCTCGATTAAATAATCTATTTTCTCACCTATATTTCTCAGAGCATTGCGAGTTGTCAGTCCTGAATTTTTAGATTCTGAGTTATGCAGTATCATTACTATTGGTACTAAATTATATTATCCTATTCCATTTCTAGATAATTGCCTTAGGAAAGCTAAGAATAGGTATTATAATAGCGTAATTGTAAATGAATTTGATCATAAAAATATCCTTAGCCTACCTCACCATGTAAATTTTAAATATCTTCCGACCTTGCTTAAAACAACTGGCATCTACGTAGCCTTAAGCATAATAATACAATTAAATCTCGCCTAATGAAGAATAGCCTGGATAATGCTGTTATAGGTCATACGGGAAAAACTTTAGATATCAGAGTAAAACAGCATAAATATGCGTGTATAACAGCAAATAATTCTATTGCATTGTTTAACCATATGCACAGATGTAATCACAGTATTAAGTGGGAGAGTTCTAAAGTTCTCGTTAAAAACACGGATTTAATAGAAAGAATATTCTAGAATGTGCATTTATCCATTTTAAAAATAATTTCAATAACAGTTCAGGAACGTATAAAATTGACAATATCTTGTTAAAATATCGTTTGCCCTTTAACAGTACTTGTTAATCTTATGTTAATCTCTTTTTACTTTTTTTTTTAATGTACATAAGCATATATTCTTGTCATCTTGCCTTTTTCCTTCATTACCTGACGAGGTGTACTGTTGAATACACAAAAGACCTTGTGATTTTGCATTATTCATTTATTTCACTTGTTTAATTGTGAATTAATCTCATATATATATAATATTATATATATATATATATATATATATACAGGGCGTCCCAAAAAAATGTATACACACTTTAAATAATTATAAAGGCAGTGTTTATTAAAATACATTTCATTTTCAAAATGTAATAGAATCTACAGACATTATTTAATTGTTTTGTCAACGCCTGTTGTCAAACTGACGTCCGTTCTGGTCCAGGCACTGCTGATAACGCGAAGCAATGGAATCGCAAACATCACGAAACATTTCGTTTGGTATTTGTGTGCATTCTCGTTCAATGGCTGCTCTCAATTCAGCGACTGTTGCAGGTTTTATAGCGTAGACTTTGTCTTTTAAGTATCCCCTTAAAAAAAAGTCTAGTGGTGTGAGGTCTGGTGAACGCGGAGGGTATTCTACGAAACCCCTTCGTCCAATCCACATCCACATCGTGCCAAGTACCACTCGCAATACTCCACTCTTCGGTCCGGATCATCTTCATTAATAGCATGGACTAATCTTGGAATGTAACTTTTCCATTGACAGCGCTTCAAAATGCGTTGGACAGACGATTCTGAAATTCCTACCTCACGACTCGCTTGCCGCACAGATTTTCTTGGACTTTGGTGATACGTTTCCAGTACTCTTTCTTGCTTTGTGGGGCTTGTCGATGTCCGTGGTCTTCCGGAACGCTTCTTGTGGACATTCTGAACAGTTCCATCGGCTTCAAACTTATCTCTAATTCGAGTGATGGTAAGTCGCGTTGGTGGATGTTTGAAACTCCCTCCTAAACTATCTTTGCACTTCAACTGCGTTTTCACACTTCCAGTAGCATTTTAGAATGAATTTCCTTTGTTCAAAGCTTAGTCTGACTGCCATTATTAATTCTAATGGTTTAACTTGGAAAGAAAGAAACATCAATTGAGCTATCAGCTGTTAAAGTGTGTATAAATTTTTTTTGGGACGCCCTATATATATATATATATATATATATATATATATATATATGTGTGTGTGTGTGCGCATGATCATTAAATTAAAAATCTTCCACATTGTGATAATACGTTTTAATTTCTCATATACTCAATTTACTTTTCCGTCTTCGAACCTGGCGTGTTTTAGTCTTTTCGTTAGGGATGATCTAAAAACAATTCATTAAGATAAAAAATATTCCATTTATAATCGAGCCAAAATCAAAAAAAAAAATTTTTCCAGTACACATCCCCCACCCACCACACTCGATACCCACCTTCATTCCCAGAAACCATCTCCATTTTCAAGGTCTGGCTAAATTTTTATTTTAATCTAGACTTCTTAGGTTTAATCCCAATTCATAATTTATTACGGACCTGAATGTCGTATGTAAACGTCATACACGTTGGTCGTGAAGATTCAAGGACACGTACGGGCCTCCAAACATCTTTGTTCATTTTAAAAATAGTTGCGAGCGGAGAAGGTGATGGATCTTCGTCTTTGAAATCATATTTTAAAATCTTCGTGTACGAACTATTCTCTGTCGTTGCCATGGAGATAAATTCTGAAACCTCGGCGCAGCTAGTATTTTTTGGTTTTGCTCTCTCTCTCTCTCTCTCTCTCTCTATGTATGTATATGTATATATATTTACCTTTACCTCCAACCTTCCATATATATACAGTATCTATATATATCAAAGAAAGCTACCTGAATGAATTTTTTATACCTGTAAATATACCTTGCCTTAGCCCAGTAAAGCCCAGTAAAGCCTAAAGTTACTATTTCTATACCTATCTCCATACCGTATCTTAATTGTTTATTAATCTCTCGTATGTAATTTAGGATTAAGGTATATTACTCGCGAGTGTTTATCTCATTTCTCGTGTCTAATACTGATTTCTTTGTATAGTATTGGTATCAACCTTCAATAATGACTTTGTATTTGTTTTATATCAATAATAATAATAATCATAATTATTTAAGATTAATACATACTCTACTTAATACTTCTTATTCCTGAATTATGTATTATTAATAATAACTATTCATTTTATTTTTAATTAAGAGCCCAGTAAAGCCTAAAGCTTTCGGGCCAAATTAAATAAAATAAATAGTCCAGCTTCACAATTATTTAAGTCATTGTAAATTGTAAAAGTATTGTATTTATTTTATTAGTAAAGGTTATTCAATTCAACTCAACTGAATTTACAGTATATGTGGTATGATATCAATCAAAGTTATTGTCAATTTGTTGGAGGTCAGAGGTCAGAGGTCATATGACCGGGAAAGGTTTCAAAGCTATTTGAATTTAATATTAAATTAAATTATATACGGTGTACGTAATTTTTGTATCTTGTAAAATACTTCATCATTCATTATAAACATTCATTATAAACAAACATTCACTATAAACATTCGTGCTAAACAATTTTATACTCATTTAAAACAAGTTAACTCACATATAGTGTTAAAAACTAAAAATCCTTTAATGCTTTTCTAATATTTTGTAAAGTCTTTTGAAACATAAATGTGATGTAAGATGTAAGCGATGCATTTAGCTAAAATTTTATGAGAAATAACTTCAAATAAGGTTGTACACGTATTAGTAAAATGTATTTTACTCTATTTCAATGAATAATTATTTTAAAAACATAGTTTAGTCTTTATTTTTGTTGATTCAGACACACAATACGTCTCTTATAGTTTGGTTGCTCATTCTGTTTTTCAAGGAATTTAGGATGTGTTGAAGGCCTGAAAAGAGCTTCCACAGAAACCTGAGTTACTGGAAGGGATAATGCATGCAGTAGAGGCTGCACTTGTAATGCTTACAGGTCGTGTTAATACGATAAAATTAAGAAAAATTCAATAGAGAAACTAAATGTTGGTAATAAAGAAATGATAATGATGATGATACTGATGATGCTTCTATTGCAGACTCTTTAAATAGTCATTTAACTTCAATAGCTGATAAGCTTCGTTTACAGTTACTAAATAATGATCACTCACCGTTAAAATATATGTCACCCAGCCCACTAAATTTATTTTCTTTTGTTTCTGCTACCTCTATTGGGGTCCGGAATATTATTGGTAAATTAAAAAGTACAAAAAATAACGTAACATTCCTATACCTATACTGAAGATTGTTAAAAATAACATATCTGTAACTTTGGTTAAAATTATAAATCGAAGAATTTCCAAAGGAATATTCTCATCAATACTCAAGATTGATTTGATTGTATAACACCCCTTTTTAAGGGGGTTAATTCTGCACTAGCAACTAATTACAGGCTGGTGTGTTCATTATCTGTGTTCAGCAAAGATTTTGAATAAATCATAAAAAGTAGAATACAGTGCTATATAGAATCTTACAATTTCTTATCTCCAAATCACTATGGCTTCCGTAATAATAAAACAACGGAAATGGCTATTTTAAATCTTATGTAAAATGCAAACAGAGAAAAAACAAATAATATTTCTTTATTTATAAATATGAGTAAGGCGCTTGACGTAATAGACCATAATATTCTACTTAACAAATGATATTGTTACGGCTTTAGAGGAGTAATCAGTGATTGGTTTAAAAGTTATTTGTTCAGTAGATATCTTTTATGTCAATAAATAAGGTTTGCTCAGCTAAAAGCTTGTCAAACATGATGTACCACAAGGCTCAGTCTTGGGCCCACTGTTATTTTTATTATATATAAATGACCTTCCACGCTCATCTGATATACTAAACTTCATAATGTTTGCAGATGATACAACTGTGTCTTTTTCTTGCAAAGATGTTGATTCAGTTAAAAATATATTTAAATCAGAATTTATCAATGTAATGAAGTGGTTGATCACTAATAAATTCTTCTTAAATACCAGTAAAATAAATTCCATGATCTTTACTAATAAAAGAAATGTATATCTTGATGAACTTAATGTTAATGAAATCGCTATAAAGGAGTGTACTGTAACAAAATTTCTTGGTGTAATGCTTGAAAAGCGTTTCCAACGGAGTGATCATATAAATTATATCTCAAAAAAGATTTCAAGGAGCGTTGCTATAATGTTTAAACTTAGAAATGTAGTCCTTAAACAATAAACAGGTATTACTAACTGTATCATATTGTTGTTCTTCCTTATATAACGTACTGCACCCTTATTTGGGGAAACTCCGCTAACAAGGCTTTAAACAGTATCTTTGTCATTCAAAAACGAGCAATAAGGTTATTATCTGATGCTGATTTCCATGATCATTCTAGTGCATTATTTAAATAGCTAAACTACTAAAGCTCAAAGATGTAATTAAACTGGTAAATTTTATTTTTATCTACAGGTGCGCCTCGGTGGTGTAGTGGTTAGCGTCGCTGACTACGAATCCATCGGCCCCAGGTCTCACGGCAGCCGGCGCGCGCAAAACCCAGCTGTTCATCCTTCCACACAATAAGGAAAGTGATTGGTAGATAAATGGGTACCCTAGGTGGCCTAGTGGTTAAGACGCTGGGCTGCTGATGGGGCGTGGTTCGGATTCCACGTTAAACTGTAGGTCTAAGGTGGAGTGAAAAGCTTGACCTTCGTCAGAATGAACAGTTCGGGCGGAAGCTAACCAAAGGTTAATTCTATCACCAAAGGTGTAAGAACAAAGTCATTAACATACAATGGGTAAATAAATATTTTGTAACTCATCAAGAGATCCACTCATATCAAACCAGAAATAGATCAACGTATGTTATACCTCAATTTAGATTGTCTTCATCTCAAAAACTACCCATTTTTATTGGATTGAAACTATGGAATGATTTAAATGCCGATATAAAAAATATTGTGAATGTAAATTCATTTAAAACCAAGTTGAAATCTCGATTAATAATGGAATACTAATAACCTCCCTGACGAGGTGTATCGCTGAATACACGAAAGACCTTGGAATAATTTTTTCTTTTTCTTTGTGGGTTTGTAATAAATATATATATATATATATATATATATATATATTAAAAACCTACGGCGCCATTTCGATCCATGATGTGTCTCTGAAACACACTGCAGTAACACACTGCAGTCAGAAACCTCTAAGCTCTAACTCTGAGCTCTAACTTGACTTACTTGACAAATACTTTTCATATATAGGCCCTTTCAAACAATAATTTCTTTTAACCTCACATATTTGGTTACTAAATAAGTTGATTATCACCTTAGCAAAATTACAACAGTATTTTTATGTAAAAGTAACGTGCAGTCTTAAAAAGTAGCTTTTAAAATCTTTTTCACAAACTGCAAGATAATTAAGTTTCGTAATGTCACCTCTGTAACCTTCTACATTACAAATAAGCAGTTTTATTGTTTACCAAATTATCGTACTTATTACTCAATGATTTCGAAATTCTTGGGATTTAACGATTTTGGTGTAGGCCTATTTATGGTCTAGCTTAGTAGGCTTATGGAAAAAATATGAGAATAAGTTTGTAAGAGAATTTTTTTACCATTACAAATTTTAGTTTATAGCCACACATATTCATTTTATATACACAAATATTAATTTTTCACTTCTCTGGTTCCTTCACATTTTAAAACCTGGATAATGATAAGAAACACTCAACCCACCCTTGGCGATTTAACGAGATCATCCTCATAAGGGGCTATCGTGGCCAATGTCTTAACACCGCTTCCCGTCGATCAGCGAAGTGACATTGGGTCTGGTTACTAGTTGGATGGGGGACCGGCCAGATTATGTAGCGACCCATGGTACGTCCTACGTAAAGCTGTAAATCCCCTCCATCATATAACCTTAGATGTTGTGAAGGCTATTAAACAACCCCATGATCACAACAACAGTTATAAATCTTCGAATCTGACACATTAAAAAAAATAGTAATAAATTGTCGTACGGATAAATGCCAAAACATGATTGAATTTGAATATAATCAATCTTTAATTCACGTTTGTTTTATACAAAAAGTAAATATATTCAGGAAAAGTGTATAATTTCGATTCTACGAGTATAAGTCGTGAAGTAAATCACATTGATAAGTATTCTCATACCATCGGATAATGTCATCTTACGTCCGACATTTTGTTTAAATGTATTTTAGAACATTCTTGACTCAAATTGTTCACCAACGTAAGATCAAGAAACCCTCTACATATATAGTAAGACCCAAGTATAGTGACAGATACAGTATGTAAATAAGTTTCTATACATATAGTTATACCCATACCTCATTAAAATTATATTTCTATACCCAAACGTTTTTCTCCTGAAAATTTAATTTAAATACCTCCTATACCGTTATACCATCTCTGATATATATATTATGCAGGAAGGAGGGGCCAAGGGCGAACGCCCGCAAAGATGCTCCCCCACCATAAAGTTAGAAGAGAGCCAAAATCAGGTCCAAGGTTTTCGAGATGCCTGGACACTGCGTTTGAAAGATTGGAGGTCAAAGACAGATATGGAGGTCATAGACATATATGCATGTACGTACGAGTATAATTAAAATTGAATGAACCTTTTCGTGGAACTTGTTCGCATCTTTAAGTTATCAGGAACCAGTTTATTATTTATGTATTTTTTATTTCGTGGGCATTTAAATGCATGTTCAGAGTTATGCCCTTGAAGAAACAATTAAGGGTGAACAGGTACCGGTATATACTTGAAATTCTATGTACACTCTGTGGTGAAGACAGGTTTTATTTTTACCTTACGTCCACAGACGATGTTCTTTGAATATAAATGTGTATATATAATGGCTAAGAATTTGTTCAAAAAATGATTAATTTTTGATGGTTTACGTGAATAGAATGCTAATTTTCCATTTAAGTTATGTTATTAAGTTCGTTAGCCCTTTCACCCAGATTTCTCACCTACAAAAACGGGCCGATAATGCATTATTATATGAGGTACGCTCGTACCTCATCGTGATGAAGGGGTTGAAACGTTGGTATCTTTCACTCAAGTTGATTATTGTAGCTTTTAGGTATTTTTTGGGTAGCGATACCATATGCGCGTACCATTATGGTATTTTTTTTCATGAAAGTTCATGTGAGAGTGCAAAGTTCACTGGATAGGATATCCAGCGAACCGTTCAAACTGATATGTTTATCAGCCTTTGCCTTCCAATAGTTCCGCTAGAAAGAAGACCTCAGTCGTAATCGTACTGTATGAAATGGAAGAAATAGCAAAATGCATATATGGTGGTCTCCAGATTTGTACCTTTGTACCTTTAGCAAGCAGTTCATTAGAGTAAACAGATAATGGATAATTGCCTCTCTGTTTAACGTCTTCTGTCCGGATGTTATCAGTTTAAGCTGAGTTCAGAGAAGATCCAGTTATCGATTTGTCATTCATACAGTATCTCCTCGCTGCGAACAGATAAATAATCTAGTAATAATATTCAAAGACCCTGGAATTCTAAGAACGAAGGACTTGTGAAGTGTGAACTCCAGGCGAGTTTTTCATACATAAAGACTAAATCCATTGAGATGAGCAATGATCCTCAATTCCACCATTTTAATGAATGACGACACGTGCCCACCTAACCCGATACATTTCTATAAAACAGGTGTTCTCAAACTTTTTGTCACTTCGTACCCTCTGATTCATCAGACAATCAGCTAGTACCCCCATTAGTAAGAATTCACATAAGATACAGAAATATCAATAATAAATGCTTTATTAAATGAATAAACAACAAACTACATATGTAAATAAAATTAGGGTAGCTATAATTCATGAATTTTAATGTGATGGATGTGCCTGATGTGTGGAAACTAGTTTCTCAATTTCAGGTGTAGTGCTTGACAAGTAAACTCGAAGATTATGTTCCACGTTTAGTCGAGAGCGATATTTAGTTTTTATATTTAACAAAGCTGAAAATCCTTGTTCACATAGATAAGTACTGGGAAACATTAGCAATGACTTCATCACCACATTAGCTACAGCAGGACAAGACTCGCTCATTTTGGATCAGAACTTAGTCAGCGGAAGAGTTTCAAATGCATCTCGGGTTGTAGAGTCATTCACCAACTAATTAAATTGATCATGCGAGTCTTCTACGAGCAAGTGCAAGTCAACGATGAATGGATTTCTTATAAATTTTAAATCCAATTCGTCCAATTCTGGAAAATATGACTGAACTCCAGCAGCAGAGAGGAAATATGCGCCAACACTAGCTGAGTCATATGAATTTTATCACTTTCCTCATTATTTTCAAGCGCATCGCTAAGATGATCAAACATACAAAGGTTTTTGTCTGTCACTTTCGTTTCCCACAGTTTCAGTTTCATATTGAACGCTGCAAGTTTGTCCATGAAATCAATCACGATGGTGTGCTGGCCTTGAAGCAATTAGTTCAACGTGTTTAGACGTAAGAATATGTCATTTAAGTAGTCAGCTCGTTTTCAATGACTCAACTCTTGCTACCACATTTCCCCATGACAGCCAGCGTACCTCGGTGTGAAATAGCATGACTTCTTCATCTGCACCAAACTCCTTGCAAAGTAGGTGGAAGAGGGGAGTATTGAGGGCATTAGACTTGATAGCATTCACCATATGAACGACATCATCAAGAACTAATCTTAGTTCTGGTGGGAGTGTTTTAGATGCCAGAGCATATCGGTGAATCATGCAATGAAGATGCTTTGAATCGGGCTCGCTTCTTTCATTTTTGCTAGAAATCCCGAAATCTAAGAAATCTAAGAAAATGTCTTCTCCTCTAGTAGTAGATTCGAGGCATGACAAAAGAGGATTTTTCTTTGAAATCTCCGCCATTTATATATCGCGCGAAGACGAGTAGTTGAGCATAGCTGGCCACGTCTGTCGATTCATCGAGCTGAATTGAAAATTGCTTAAGGGTGCTTCCGTATTTCAGCAACTACTTGGTGCTTGATGTTCTCCGACATCTCTAAGATTCTCCGTTGGACAGTATCGTTTGAAAGAGGCATAATGCTACCTTATTCTCGGCAGAGTCTACGATCATGCAACGAACTATATCTTTGCAGCAGGGGATAATAAATTTTTCGGCAATGCTGTGAGGTTTTTTTTTCCTTTGCTATTCTTAACGATACCATGTATGCTGCCTCGTTTTGTTGGCTAATGTTCCCAGATCGATCAAAACGTGCTCGCTTCAGTCCCGCTTCTTTTCGTTTGAAGAAGGGAACGTCCTTATTAACAAGTTCCGTATTGGCAGCCACTTAAGTGTCTCTTGAGGAAACTTGGCTTTAGTGAATCTAATGAGAACACCTTGTTACATATAACACACTGAGGCAGCTCGATCCCATTTTTTTAATAGATGTGAACCCATACTGTATGTAATTTTCGTTATACCGACGTTTCTTAGTTGCAGATGCATCACAATGCCTGTAATTGTAATAAAATTAAGATTACAATGCAGTAGTTACATTTTTAGTAACATACATTTTATAACATAATTTTTAACACATGCTAGATGCAATTTTTTTATCAGTTCTACATTTGTGACGTTCATAATAAAAATTGAAATTTGGCCAATCTAATTTTAGTATAATATGAAATTGAAAAAAAAACATTAATATATAACACCAAATTCCTTAGTCAATTTATTTTTTAAAAAAATCACTTCACACTACTGCTTTGATAACGTTTGTGACGCAGAAATATTCAGCGTGGCTTATACTTATATCGTTAAATAAAAATTCTAGAAGTTTCTGGCAATAAGTGGAATAAACGTTTTCAAAATTTTGTAGAATATTCACTTGAATTATGTCGAAATAAATACTGTATATATATATATATATATATATATATATATAGCGTAAATTTTGTTCATTCCTTCCCTTCCTTAATACGTACCCCAGTTTGAGAACCCCTGCTATAAAAGGAGCTTACGCAGGTTTTTAAAAATGGAAGGACAGGACATAATAGGATATCGAAAAAAATGAAATGTTCCAATACCATTTCGGAAGCTGTTTAAAAGACAAGAAATTACTCAGTTAAAGTGCGTGGAAGAGCCATCTGCTTTTCCTGATGCCATTAATCCTATGAAGGTATATCAATAATATCATGGGAAGTTAGCAGTAATACAAATTATACCTGAGCATAAGCCACAGAAGGCATTAAGAACCATTTCCATTAGGAAGTTATCTCGACCATATTTCGTAGTTTTGTTGCAGACTTTCAAATACTCTGATGACAATCAAACAACTTGAATGATCAGACTAACCACATTTATCTTACGAAATTTTGTACATTAGTCAACGCAGTTTATTTCTTTTTACATAGCAATGACCCCACTTCCATATAATATTATGGAGGGAAGATATACACTAATTCGTATAATTTGCATCTTCACTACCAAAGAGAGTTCGTAAATAAATAATCCTTTTGTTTTTAATAATAATAATAATAATATTGGCACACGGTCGAGAAGAGTATCCTTAAATTGTAAGCAGAAAGTGCATAATTATATAAACATCAGAAACGAGTACAGTTGGGATTAACAGTGAAGACCTTCATACAGTATATTTAGTCTTTTCTCGACTGCCAGCCGCTACAGTATTCATATTGTTTTTATATTCACTTTAAGAAGATATTATAGAGTAAAATATAGAAAATAAAAGCATATTATCTATAATTGCAATGTCTTTCATTTGTACACTGAAAATGAACGCTGCCGGTGGAATAATTCGATCAGTTAAAATTATTTTACTGGTGCCGCTTTCAACCAACCTTTAGAGTGAGCGAGGATTCAGTGAACCACTTTAACCAATATAAAATAACCATCTTTAGCCATTACCATTTAACTAGTCAGAAAACCATGCTACAGTCACTCTGTCAACAAGGTTTTCTCACTAAGTTGGTCGCAGTGCTGGGATTAGCGTCGCTAACTTTTTATTAGCGGTACTGTTAGCGCCGCTAATTTTCAAAATTGTTAGCGAAACAGGTAGCGGCGCTAAGTTTTTAGAGAAAGTCAATCGCTAACTGCTAATCGCTACTTTTTCAAAACCACTTGTACTAAAATTTGGTTTGCCGGCTGCAATCTCCATTATACAGTAAAAGACCGAGGCAGCACTAACTGCAAGTTGATCATGACATCAGTATGTAGAGGTTGTAAGCTGCAACTTGTTGGACAGACTCTGTATATCCACTGTTCTGTTTGTAAAAAAAAACAGTTTTGTTGCCTGTTATGGACGGAAGACAGAACATACATAAACTGGAGTGGTTTCAGAAAAAAATAGCGACAAAATTAGCGTCAGCGGCCCTAAATTTTATAGTAGTTAGTGTTAGCGTTAGCGGCGCTAAATTTTATGGTAGTTAGCGTTAGCGTTAGCGGTGCTAACTTCAGGAGTTAGCGGGCACAGCACTGGTTGGTTGAAATAGGCACCCCTGTTCAACCAGTCTTATATGATATTCATTCAATCACTTTATTAAAGTTAACTGATCATCAGCGTAGGAGAAAAATACACTGAAAATCTAAATTTATCTTACTGATGTCTCAATGAGAAACCTTTCGTCTTCATTTTCAGTGTATCAGTATAGAAAGAAAGAAAAAAATTCACATATAATCAAAGCAGTTATTGAGATAACAAGCTTGAAAACTGTGAATGATGATGAAAGCATGCATGGAGGAATTTCAGTGGAAATGGCATCGTAAAGAAATAACAGATTTTTCAAAAGCCTTTGAATGAAAAGGACTAGAAGGGGTTTCATTTGAATTTTGTTGTATGTTCGGTAAAATACTATTGTAATTCAAGCCCCCTCCCCTCTCTCTATCTCTCTCTCTTGTTGCATAAAGTATAGTTACACACAAGAAACTTCTCCGAGTTCTTTTTCTTAATATAAATGCAGAGCTGGAAAAGTTACTTTTTAAAAGTAACTCGTTACAGTTAAGAGTTATTTGCCTATGAAGACAAGGGGTTAAGTTAAAGGCTAAAGTTAAACTGAGAAATGTAACTCACTTAAGGTACAGTTACAAATAAAGCGTGATGGAATTATTTTTGGGTTACTTCAAGGTTCCTTAATAGGGTTTGGGGCTTCCACAAGGTAAAAAAAAGAGCTTTTTGCAATTTAATTAACTATAGTTTCTATTAATATGCTTACTCTAAGCTTATATATGTAAAAAGTTATTTGTTCAATGGAATTGAAAGGTCTGTTTGAGCCGAGAAAGGATTTATTTTTACAAACATGAAGTGTTGGAACCAATGTAACTATTATTAGCTGCTTAACCTTCTGATGCCCGGAGGTCTTTTCCTAGACTGAATAAAATAGTCTGGCGTTAGCCATAATAAAATCGGTAAAATAACACTGGACGCTAGAGGGTTCAAACTATTCTTCTTAGCACAGGAAAAAGTTTATTTTTACAACTATCACTTGTTGTGTTTATCTTTTACTGATGTCCTCTTTTTCCGAGATTATGCTCCCCCCAGCACTAAGAGTCTCTTCACTGGGGTGCTGCTTGGGAGTCGCCTCAGAATAAGTAAAAGACTACAGAAAGATATTAATACACACATCTACTACGCTATAGTTGTAATGTTCTTTCATTGAACTTCAAAGAAAACGATTTATAGCGTAAACTATTTACGAGTCATTTTAGATAATTACATAGCATAGTTATGAAATTTCGAATTTTTAAGCAAAACCACTGTATGGATTGTATTAAATTTTATCCCAGGTTTTTGTTAATTTTGTCATAATAATTCATTTCAGAGGCATATGAAAATAATTTATTAGACAATGTCATAACAACAAATTTTCGGTATTGAGATATAAATAAAAGTAGGTCTTAATTTCACGTGAAAATTAAATCCGATACTTGAGAAAGAAGAAAACGAGATGTTGGTTTGATCACCACAGGACCTGATTTATGTTCGGCAATTAATCTTGTGAAAGTTTTATTTATTTTCGGATAGGAGTTAAGTTCAAATATAAACATCTGAGATCTGTTTAAGTTGCTATATGCCAAGATCTCGATGAGACTTCGTCTGAGGGAGGCCCTCTTTGGAGGAGGATCTCTTTACAAAAGGCAGAGCTTAGGTATAACGAAAGTGAGATTAAGCCAATAGAAGGTCAGTAACTTATGTACGAATGACGTCATGTAATGGAAATGTTTTGATAGGTCATTCAAATATTGAAAGGGAGGAGTTTATTTAATCTTAAGTTGTGACTTAGAGGTATAGAGTCAGTTGTAGTCCTACCTCTTGACAGATGAATGTTGTAATTCGCTTCTGAAATAAGTGGCAAAGATTGATTTTATAAGCCGACTTTAAAGTGTCTCTGTTGTCCGAATAATTTGAATCTTGTTGTTTCACCATTTTGTAATTTGTTTCTCGAGTTCAAGTTATGGTTCAGACCTCCTTCTGTAAAGGAAGTGGTAATCGGCAAGAAACATTCCGTGAAAATAATGCCCGAAAGTGCACGGCACTTTTTTAATTTAATTTTGTTCACATATCTAAATTCAGAATTATAAGCTTGTTGAATTTATTGTATTTCTTCCGGGAATAATTTTACAATTGTTGTGTTGAGCAAATATCTTTTGGTAATTTTGTTTCCGGAGGGAATCTGCGAAGCTCGCGCAGGACATTTGAAAAGTTTGTTAAAAAAATAAATTTGGCGGATTTTTTTCCGAAAACATCTGCGGAACTCGTACAGAACTTTTGATATCAAATTTCCCGTACTTTTTGTAAGTAAATTTTTTTATTTTAAGGAATGTGAATTAAGTGCTGTTTCTTGAGTCACATAAAAATCCTCTGTACAAACCCTTTGAGACTTAATCCAAGTAACTGAAAACACTTTTGGAATGTAAATAATTTTTTTTTAACAAAATGTTCGTAAGTGTACGCCTGTAAACTTATTTCGAATTAAAGTCCTATTGTGAGTGAAATCTTAAAAGTTTGCGAAATAAAATTTATACGAGGGATTGTGTTCTTTCTATGTTACCTTGCAATAGGCCTCTCTTGTAGGCTGAGGATAAATTAACGTTCAAATTTCGAAATTAAAATTGGGCTTCAAGTAAGCTGAGAAAATTGTGCTTATAAAATTGAAAGGTCATCCGAGTGATAACCAAAAGAACCATCCTGAACAAACGAATCCGCGCATACAATAAGTGCAATAAAAAGGTTGCACCACAACAAACAAAATTAAAGGAACGAAATATCAATTCACATAAACATACTCGTTAGTAACTAACTGGCAACTTTAAAAAAAAATACATAAAATGGAACCTCAGATTTTGATAAGAGTAAATGAAGCACAAGATATTTACTTTTTTTTATAATCTAAGATTAATATCTTGGAATTCTGTAATCTAAGGGGATCACCTGAAGATCAGGGCTCCAGCCTTCTTTAGTTAACCTTATAAGGCTAACTAACGAAAATATCACGACCTAACCTAACCAATCGTTAGGTCAACTGTATGCCCTTGACGATTGGTTAGGTTAGGTCGTTATATTTTCGTTAGTTATAAAGCTAACTAAAGAAGGCTGGGGGCCCTGAACTTCAGGTGATTCATCTAAGGGAGTCCCGTGTTAAACTTCATGTCTTCACTGATGGCATGTTTGTTTACTGTGTTCGTTCACATCCAATAAATCCGACTTAATGTTCTAGCTATGACCTGAAACAGGCTTAAGAAAAACGTAAGGTCTGACTAACATTTCAGTCCACTTTCACTAGAATTTGACAATCGAAAATGTTGGCTCAAGAAGTAAGATCTGACTCAAATTTTAACAACTTTTTAACGAATGAAAACCAGCTGCATGAAGGGTACCCACGAAAGCTAGAATGTTTGCGCTTGAGCGTATCTTGCTGTAGCCTACGTCAGCCGTCAAAGAGCAAATGACATTTAGAAAGCATTTTTATCATCGTTACTCTCATGCGACGGTGTCAGACTTTCAAACCCCCAAAAAATGCATGTCAGACTAAACATTTTAAACGTGAAATTGGAGTAACTGGAACTTACAAAGTTACGAGTTACTCTGGGAAGTAACTGAGTTAAGATAGTACCGTAGTTTCTTTTGGAAGTAAC
>JAJOZX010013203.1:55000-77500 GCA_023014485.1 Bathynomus jamesi
AATGGGACACCTGGCTCAACACAATCCCAGATGAGTCGAGTGTGACTGGCTATGTGAGATGAAGATCAAGAAGCAACTCTCTCTCTCTCTCTCTCTCTCTCTCTCTTCTTCTTCTTCTTCTTCTTCTTCTTCTTCTTCGTCTTCTTCTTCTTCACCAGGCCACATCCGTATTATAAAGAATCGTCGTACGAAACCCTGCACTGCACTGCAAAGGTTGCTTCCTACTCAGGAGGTTCCAGAGGGACAATTTTGTTTCATACAAAAACCACGCGTCCCATGAGTGTCATTATATATATATATATATATATATATATATATATATATATATATATATATATATATATATATGATGAATAAAACCACGAAGGAAAGGAAACACAAAACGGTGCTCAAGCGCTTTCGTCTAATGACATCCTCAGGAACACTGAAATACATAAAAGGTTACGGCCTATATATAGGTTACAGAAAGAGAAAAAAAAATATAAATAAATAACATACATACACACAAACATATATACATATATATATACATACATATCTACACACATACACACATATATATATATATATATATATAATATATATATTATATATTATATAATATATATATATTATATATATATATATGCAATAAACGGAGAAGTAAAAATAAAACTTAAAAATTAAGGATTAGAGGATTAACAAAGAGGCATATCGATTTTTAGCACAAGATCAAATGAGTTTAAAAATAATACAAATTTATACTGGAGATACGCCCGAGTTTAACACTTTTTAGAGTCAAGTTTCGATATATATAAAAATAAATTGAAGATTAAAAGTTAATAAAGTAGCTTACAAGTTTACCAAAGATTAAGTGTCCTACCCTTTTTATCTAGATTTGTTTTGAAGGAATTCAAAACAACAGGATCGAGTTGAAAAAGACCTTTGCTTATGTTGAAGTTATTTGAAAGTTGAATAATGGCAGACTTGTAAGCTACTTTATTAACTTTTAATCTTCAATTTATTTTTATATATATCGAAACTTGACTCTAAAAAGGCAAAGTGTTAAACCCGGGCGTATCTCCAGTATAAATTTGTATTATTTTTATAACTCATTTGATCTTGTGCTAAAAATCGATATGCCTCTTTGTTAATCCTCTAATCCTTAATTTTTAAGTTTTATTTTTACTTCTCCGTTTATTGTATGTGTGTAGATATGTATGTATATATATGTATGTATATATGTTTGTGTGTATGTATGTTATTTATTTATATTTTTTTTTCTCTTTCTGTAACCTATATATAGGCCGTAACCTTTTATGTATTTCAGTGTTCCTGAGGATGTCATTAGACGAAAGCGCTTGAGCACCGTTTTGTGTTTCCTTTCCTTCGTGGTTTTATTCATCATAAATATTTTTCACGTGTTACTTTCGTGAAATAATTTTCATATATATATATATATATATTAAAATGCACAAGATTGTAACAATTTTAACAGGTTATTATGAATAGCATTTATATTTTTAATTTAATTTTTAACATTTTACACGTAATGATTCATTTCGTGATTCATTTCTTGATTCATTTCGTGATTCATTTTGTGATTCGCTTCAATTATTAAGTATTGAATCTAAATTTATTTAATTTAAGCAAACAGGTTATACCATAAACATTTGCTCGTATCTTCATCTTATATTAGTCGAATATATTTCCGGTTTTTTTTATATTCTGCTTATAATAGATTACCTACGCTTTATCCAGTATATCAATCTGGTTTTAAGAGTGTCATATAAGTAATCGTTTAAAACCTACTTGATAGAAGGTTATGTCCTCAAAAAGAAAAGTTTGACAAGCGATATCCATTCTTGGAAATTTACCTTTTTTTTATCACCGATAATAAATCCATTAGGGACTTTGAGCCATCTTAAAAGCATTTATTGTTCAGAGGTTATCTGTTGTTCAGTGTGATTAATCTCTTTATAAGCATTTTAAGCTCGATTGAAAATGGGGGTTATGTATTATGTAGCAAGCGTATAAGAGGTTCGTTTTTTCACCTTTAAAATCACACTTCCATGCCTGAAATATATTTCAAGGTTTGGTGCTAAAATCATCTTTAAATTACTATTTCATAGGAGCGAAGATACTATGCAAGTTAATGTTCACATATGTTGCCATGCGGTATGAAAGGTTAAACTTCTGTCGCAGAATTCAGTCTCCTTTCCTGTTTCTTGCATAAATCCTTCCACATTCAAGTTCGATTGTGGATGGAATAAATAATGTTTGGGGTTGTTTAGCCTCTTTCGTAACGACAAGGGTCATGTGACAGAGGAGACCAACACCATCTCACTTTTTTTAACCAAAGTACAACCAATAATAAGAAAATCGGTTGGGAAGACTAGAAACTGGTATGGTCTAACTTCTTTTACTATTATTACCAGCATCATCGGGATTCGAACCCCCCACCTCAGTGCTACCACTTCGTTTATAGGGAAATAGCGTTACCCATTGAACTACAGACGCTAGCAATTACATACGATATCGACAATAACCCATAGACTGACTCTATTCATCCTAAAATTTGCAAGGTGGTGGAGAATTCGCTATTTAATACGTGGACGAATGGTATAAGTATATTTTACAGACACACTCGTATATGAGGTATATTTAAATTAAGAATAATGTTCGTTTTTATTGTGATTGGAGTTATTGTTAAGTGTTTTAAAATTTAAAAAAAAATTGTGATATTCAGTTTAAGTACTGAATAATTAACACATTTTTGTATGTAATATATCGAATGGGATGATCTGATACATTTTAAAATGATGTTTGATGAGTTTTGTTTAAAACCTTCATTTCAGTCAGATGTAAAGTTTCTGTAGTTTGTAATTTGACGATATCATTTGTTACCATTAAAGCCACGCCCACAACTACAGCCATAATGCTATTTCTTATACCTAATTGATTATAATGCATTTTTTCTTCCTCGGAATCGAGGAAATACAGTTTTTATTCTCGAAATCTTCAACAACAAAAAAGGAAAAAAAAGAAAAGAAAACGGCAAAACATTTCATGGAATACTAAACTAAAACAAAATTCAAATATAGGTTTTTCAAAAACATTTGTCTCGTTGCAGTGGGTCTGCAAGTATATATATACATATATATATATACCCTTTACAAATCAACACTTTGCGTATGAATAATGGTACAGTTATTACATTATTAGTATTGGTGATATTGACTTTTCCGAAACTTGAGGGAAAAGTTTTCCTTTTGGGAGAAAATTTTCCAAGGAATTGTTGTGGAGGACAGAAGAAGGAAACGGTTGTTGGGTGGGGGAGGCTCTTTTGTTTTTAGGGGAGGGGAGGGAATGGTTAGGAGGGAATGAAAGCCAATGACATTGCGAGAAATAAATAAAAGGAAAATGGTAAAGCTGATGGCGTTCCCTTATTAGACGGAAAATGTTTATATTCTTTTCTGTTTTTCTACTTTATTTTGTTTTCTTTATTGTTATCTTGGTTGTAGGTTATATGCATCGATCCTTCGACGATGTACAGCGGAAAACACACACACACACACACACACGCGCGCGCGCGCGAGCGCATTCTCTAAATTAATTTCAGCATTGTTTAACGATTTACTGCTGTATTCTTTTCATTAGATTCGAGCAAAAAGGATTGATGAAGGAGAGAGTCACTTTCTAGCTCACACCCTGTTACTCATGTGACCTACAGCGTACTACATGGTCAGTCTCAGGAATTTATCTTCCTGAGCTTTGTAAAAAATTAAAACGGCATTCTATGGATTTCGCAACTGCTTTAGAAAGCTTGAAAAGCTTGGAGGCCTTGAATTCTGGAGGAGTTTGGCATCTTCGTCCTCGAGGCACTGTGCCATATTGGTTTTCGGAATTGGCACTTTCTTTCTTAGAGTTCATTCCAGCGAGTTTGCATTCAACTTTTACATGTTTTTCTGATGATTTTCTTTTCTTCGTTTATGCAGGAAGGAGGGGCCAAGGGCGAATATACACATATACGGTTTATGTTCGCTTTCCAATGGACACACATTTTTACAGCTGCTCATGTTTTCCTCTTGCGTTTTATTTCTAGAGTTTCAGAAGCAAATACTGTCTAGATCAGTGGTTCTTAACCTGGGGGGCGCGCCCCCCTAGAAACAGGAATTTCTCTAATTGTATTTGTTATTCTCTTAACGAGAGCATGGGCTAATATTGAGAAGTTATTGAGAATGTTATTTTGATTGAAGGGGGGCGTGGAGGGAAGGACCAATTCCTAGAGGGGGCATGGTAGTAAAAAGGTTAAGAACCACTGGTCGAGATAAATTGAATTTCCTATCTAGACATACTAGAACTGGTCAGTATTCGATAATTATTTATTAATATTTCTTGATACGAGTGGCAACATTGTTCTTAAGGGTAATGTGGTCATTCGGGTTATTTGGGTGACCTCTTCCTTTGAGGTATTCCCAAAGAAAAATAGGCCAATGATAGGTCTGCGAATCGAAAATGAATATCGTGAGCATAACAGACTGTAAAGATTGTGAGCAAGAAAATACAATCCACGTATCCATCTACCCATCCGAAAGGGTGGTGGACATTGTATGCCAAGATATTCAAGATCCGTAATGTGTAACTCTTAAACTTTTTTAAATAGTGTATTGCACGCTTTTTGGTCTCCTACCAGGGTTTTCCAGATGCTTGATCATGACCTTGTCGTGGTTATTTGCTAAAGTGAGTAATACAGTGAAAGAAGGCAAGAGGGCAAGAGAACACCAAAACTTTACGTAGAAGACTGGAAGCAAGGTTTTCGAGTTGCTACACGGCCATTCAACCCTACCACTCTTAGTCGCCTTTGGACATTTGAACATGAGAGACTGCTTTTTGGTGTTAAATTGTGTTCAGCGGTTAGTTAAGTTGCTGTCAGGAATCCACTTCTTTTGAACTTTCTAACCAATAGTCTATTTTCCCTTTCTTTTTCTTCCTCTGCCCTTCTTGTCTCCTCTTGTCTTTTAATCATTTTGCACACTCCATTCTGAGAAACGCCATTCCTACGTACAATCTCTCTTTGCGATAACCCAAGACGATGCAGAGCCATTCTTTCAATGCGTTTCTTTAGAGAAATTTTTTTCTTGGGGCCATAATTAATTCTGTAAAATAAACGTTATTGTTTTTATAAGATGTTTTCAATTGGAAAATAAACGTCATGTTTAGTTCTCATTGCTTAAACAACGTTAGACAACTAATTTCTACAGAATATGTAAAAAAAACAAAAACGCTGCAAGTTTTTTAAATAGGTACATAAGACTATCTAAGCCAGTGGTTCTCAACTTTTTTTGTGTATGGTTACCCAAAACCAATTCTAATCCAGCTTCATTATCCCAATCATTAGATATTACTTTTTTATAACTTCTAGATTATCACAATATTATTATTTATAATTTCTGGATCGCGTGTCATTACCCCAGTTGGGTAATTTACCCCTAGGTTGAGAACCACTGAATTATAAGCAAATGCAGCCTGCATCAGGAGAACCAAAGTTAAAAAATTTCACAAATGTAGGCTTAAATATGAACTAAATGATCGTTGCAACTTCATACATAATTTATTGCATTTTAAACATTGTGTTGGGTTTGGCAGAAAGGCTTTTACTGCAAGCTGTAACAGATTTTTCTGATGACATCATAATTTTGACAGACAATGTATGAACACGCGTGGTTTTTGAATGAAACAAAAATGCCTCCACCAGGATTCGGCCTCGTGACTCCTACTTAGGAGGTTCCAGGTTCGAATCCTGATGAGAGCATTTCTGTTTCATATATATACACACATACACTTCATTAATCAATGTTTTGACAATTCACACTATACTTTAAGTGGAAAAAGGAAGAGCGATTTCTTATCCCACTGATCACCCATTCTACTCGTACGCCCACTCTGGGTACGAGCAGCTTGCAGCATCATTTTTTTAGCGATTAGAGTGTCAACATATACTACGAACTTAATCGGACTTCCTGGCTTATTTTCTAAAATAGTACAGATGATAGTTTTTCGGAAACTGCTAATTTCCTCTCTCTCTCTCTCTCTCTCTCTCTCTCTTTCTATCTCTATTTTCTTTTTTCTTTCTTCTTTCAAAATTTTCTTTTTCCGTTGTATCGAAAATAGACATTTTAAATGAAAAATATCTGAAAACCAATCTTAAAGTTGAACTGTGAAAAATGTAAAGAAAGTGTCGGATATACAGTACAGTGTACTGTACATTAAACCGACTGTAAACAGTTTCTGAAGGATGGTATCAGTACACTGTAAACGAAACATTATTACATTGTAATATTATACATAATTAAACTATACACTGTCTCTCGTACACTGAATAAATAAGTCATGAATGATGATATTACAGTGAATAAAATGAAAAGGTTTTCGTTAAAAATGTATTAAATTTGTTTGTTTTTTGTTTTATATATATCGAGAGAGAGAGAGAGAGAGAGAAGAGAGAGAGAGAGAGAGAGAGAGAGAGAGAGAGAGAAAATATGAGAAAGTAATCTATAAAATGGTAACAAAATTTTATACAAACTTTTTTTTTAAATATGTTAAGACTAAAGAAAACATTAATCTCTCTCTCTCTCTCTCTCTCTCTCTCTCTCTCTCTCTCTCTCTCTCTCTCTCTCTCTCTTTAATCGATGAAACCTGAGAAACACAACTCATTGCGCAGACCCGTCGAAAAGCCATTACTCTGATGTTGTTAAGAATAACAGCGGGAGTGAAGAAAATCCTAATTGGCTTTGTAATAATTCCTTTCTGATGTGAGTTTAAATAGCAAGATATTATCATACCAAGAATGCCAGAAATTAAACTTCTCATTAACGAGTTTAATGAGTTAAAATGAGGGTATTTATTTAGTAATCAGCTAAATTATGCCCATAAATATGTGTTTAGATATGAATCATTGGTGTTTTCTCCAGTGGGTATATCCTAGCTACCACTGGTTAAAAACGAATGCGGTAATACACTGTCCAATTATATACATGTCACACTTGATTCTCCCTTAGGTACATCCCCCACCCCAGTCCCTTTACTGTTAATTGTTGCTTCCTCCCATAAATTTGTTTTTGTTTCGCAAAAACAAAGTGTCCCTTTCGGATGCCCTTCTGACCCCATTTCTGTTGGTATGAAATTACGTCCGTTGTCCCGGTAACTCTCCGTTCATATAATTTTCAAATTTAACTTATTTCCAGATTTTTAATTAATCCTTATTAAATTCTATACTGCCTTTTATTCATTTATAATGATTTACACATCATGCATTGATGCACATTGCTGAATAAATTTAACGCAGTATAACTCGTCTCTAGACCGTGATCCCAAAAGCATTTTCCGGTTACAATACATAGATACTCTATCGCTTATATACAGTATAATTAAATATAGTTAATTACGTGATTATAATTTTGTTATAATTGAGTGCTCATTCAATTTTATTTATATATAGTACATTGTACTTTTGTACTTATTCCTTTCTTGATATATTAATACTCAAAGATTCATTTAAAATTCAAACCCTTCCAATCAGTTACGAATTAATATTTCTTGGTCTACTACAGACTCGACCAAACGTACGGCCCGCCAAAGATTTGTATCAGGCCCGGCTGGTGGATACTGAAAATTCATTATCTAATGTCATATTTTATTCCAATAAAATTTAATTTTAAAATAAAATTTTATCTAGTTAGCTGGCCCTCGGTGTGGGTCATTAATTGAAATATGGCCCTTCATGGAAAAAGGTTGGACACCCCTGGTCTACCATAACACTTGACCTTTTACCACCCGAATTATTTTTGGTAGGGTTACACTATGAATGAGTGTGTTTGAAACGTTACCAATTCGTCTCTTTCGGATGTAAAGGCTTAATGTTACCGTTCAACACTGTTTAGAATACTAAATGCTAATTTTTAATATTGAACTTATTCTATTTTTATTATGGCAATATATCTTAATCAGTGAATTTAGATATTTTTTCATGTAACATATAATCGTACGCGCTAACCAGTGTCAATAGTCCTAACCAATCTCAACTATAGCCTACGACTATAAAAGGTTAACGCACTACCTTATAATACATGTACTGAAAACTTTATATTTAACCTACTCACCACAGACTACACTATTACACTATTACTCACTGTCTATTGTGTGTCTATTCATTATCGATTTTGTTTTAATTATTCCTTTCAGGGATTTGCGTTATTCCTTAATTATCTACGTAGTTCTAAATGATTATATGTAAGGCCAAATGATTATATGTAACCTCGCTATTACTCTTTCGGGTAAAATTATGATCATTATATTGTCATTTATTAAAAATATTTACGCACCATAACTTTTATTCAATTTTACCATCTAACGTATTGTATTCAGTTATTAAAGAAAAAGATTACCATTAGAGGCGCTGTTTCAAGACTTATATTTGCCGATGTCCAGCGTATATCTTTGAGTATCACATATTAACATTTCTTTCCATTGTCCGAGGCTATATCGGCAAGATGCCTCTGTCAAGGGGCTCTCTGTTCGTGTATCTATCTAATAAATGTAGACTCCATGATATTTTTGCCATTATTTTTAAACCCCCCTCCATATTCGTTGTGCCTGTCCTTTAACTGCAGTAAATCCCACTCCCGCCTCCTCCTACTCGGATTGATTCCGACCAGTCTTGGAGCCTATCACCGAGCCTGAAGAAATATAGCATCTGCTACCGTTACACACCCCAAATAAACACGTGACAAGAGCCACGCATTTTACATTCATGTCGAGACCAGCCGTCATTGAAATTCCTGCTTCTCTAGAATTAATATTTAAGAAGCTTTCGTTCACTTTCGCAATTTACAAATTTGTGTATTTTGTTTAAGTTTGCATCAAAATAAAAAATGGCTGTCGGTGATATGACCTTTTGCGAGGAGACAAAACTTTTTACAGACGGGACAAATTCTTGAGTCGTCGAGAATTTTTCTCGGATGCCAAATTTTTCCACGAAAGTGCCTCGACCTCCAATAAAAAAATAAATAAATAAAAAATAAAGAGCTCTAACTCAATATAACTAAATTTAAGATAATATAACGTAACGCAACCTAACCTAATTTAGGTTATTATTAACCTAACCTAACCTAATTTAGGTTATTATTAACCTAACCTAACCTAATTTAGGTTATTATTAACCTAACCTAACCTGAATAAAATCTTTCTCGACACGATTTTGAAAAAATTACATTCGAGTTTTGTTTTATAATTTTTTTTAGTGTAGGAAGGAGGAGCCAAGGGCGAACGCCCGTAAAAACACCCCTCCATATAGAAAAAAAAAAAAAAAATTTTTTGAAGTGATACTTCCTCTAATGTTTTTCTATGACAAACATTTATAATCTGACCATCCTCGTGTGGAGCACGCCAGGAGACATTTTACTAATGTAAAGAATATATATTTTAAACTATTTTTAAAATATAATATGAAAATATAAAAAAGTTATATATAAAAAATATGCGTGGTTATTACAAGCTTTTAAAATTAAAAGCAAACTATAAAAAATTACCGAGAAGAGGTTTCAACGTTTTAACAAAACATGGGGCTTACAGGCTTTTATCTACATCAGTGGTTCCCAACTTTTTCTGATTCAGTGCTATTTTTTTTCTCGGTATCCCATAGGATTTTTGTTTTATACCGTTCTCCCTTACCTTTCATTACGTTACCTAACTTCAAATTGAGCTTATACAGTTTCCGTACTGAAAATAATCAATCGTGAGTGTTTTATTTAATTTGAAATTTGCATAACTTCATTGACTTTGGAATTTTCAATTATTTAATTTTTGTCCTTTTTATGAAATTTTTCGGCAACTCTGTTCGCAAACACTGGTCTATAGATACTTATTTCAAATATTTGCCACGTAATATCCTAACTACAGTATGCTGAGGTAAAAAGCGAATTTACTACAGTTTATTGCAGAGAATTCGTCAATTAGTTCGTTAGGTCAACCATAATGAGCAATCTTGGCATATATATATATATATATATATATATATATATATATATATATATATATATACAGGGTGGGCCGTAAGTTTCCATACATAGGAAAAATAATTTTTTTTTATGGACAACCATTTTTATTTATATAATATGCTCTACATGGTTGCCATTGTTTTGAAAACACATTTCAATACGTGTTCCCCACTGTTGATGAACACGCATTAGCACAGTTGACGTTATGCTTGTAATGGCGTTGGTGATACGTTCCTTTAGATGATTTATGTCTCGTATCTTTTCCTGATACACCATGGCCTTCAAGTGCCCCCAAAGATAGAAATCAAGGGGGGTGAGATCTGGGGATCTGGGAGGCCACTCCACAGGACCACGCCGACCAATCCAAGCATCCGGAAACTGCTGATCCAAATACCGACGCACGTGAAGACCATAATGAGGTGGAGCTCCATCTTGCTGGAAGTAAACTGGGAAGTTACCTTCCTCGTTTAGCAGGGATGGGAAAATCTCTTCTTGCAACATGTTAAGATACCTTTCGGCATTAAGATTTCCACTGACAAAAAAAATTGGTCCAATAATTCTGTCACCCCATATCCCGCCCACACCATCACTTTACCGGCACCTTGCATCTTCGTCGGACTCAGCCAGTTAGGGTTAGCATTACTCCAATAACGTATGTTTTGCCGATTAACCTCTCCATTGACGTAAAAATTTGCTTCATCAGTAAACAAGATCTTACGTCAAACGCATATTCTTAGGTATCTGAAACATAAAAACAAACGTTTAATTTTTCCTATGTATGGAAACTTACGGCCCACCCTGTATATATATATATAATATATAATATATATATTATATATATATATATATATATATATATATATACAGGGCGTCCCAAAAAAATGTATACACACTTTAAATAATTATAAAGGCAGTGTTTATTAAAATACATTTCATTTTCAAATGTAATAGAATCTACAGACATTATTTAATTGTTTTGTCAACGCCTGTTTTCAAACTGACGTCCGTTCTGGTCCAGGCACTGCTGATAACGCGAAGCAATGGAATCGCAAACATCACGAAACATTTCGTTTGGTATTTGTGTGCATTCTCGTTCAATGGCTGCTCTCAATTCAGCGACTGTTGCAGGTTTTATAGCGTAGACTTTGTCTTTTAAGTATCCCCATAAAAAAAGTCTAGTGGTGTGAGGTCTGGTGAACGCGGAGGGTATTCTACGAAACCCCTTCGTCCAATCCACATCCACATCGTGCCAAGTACCACTGGCAATACTCCACTCTTCGGTCCGGATCATCATCATCTTCATTAATAGCATGGACTAATCTTGGAATGTAACTTTTCCATTGACAGCGTTTCAAAATGCGTTGGACAGACGATTCTGAAATTCCTACCTCACGACTCGCTTGCCGCACAGATTTTCTTGGACTTTGGTGATACGTTTCCAGTACTCTTTCTTGCTTTGTGGGGCTTGTCGATGTCCGTGGTCTCCCGGAACGCTTCTTGTGGACATTCTGAACAGTTCCATCAGCTTCAAACTTATCTCTAATTCGAGTGATGGTAAGTCGCGTTGGTGGATCTGTTTGAAACTCCCTCCTAAACTGTCTTTGCACTTCAACTGCGTTTTCACACTTCCAGTAGCATTTTAGAATGAATTTCCTTTGTTCAAAGCTTAGTCTGACTGCCATTATTAATTCTAATGGGTTTAACTTGGAAAGAAAGAAACATCAATTGAGCTATCAGCTGTTAAAGTGTGTATACATTTTTTTGGGACGCCCTGTATATATATATATATATATATATATATATTAAAAAATGGAAGATAAATTATTCCAATAAAAAACGAAAAATAGGAAGTCGACAAAGTTTCGGTCGGTGCAATATACTGTAATTCTGGTTATTCTTTCATTTAAAATAACAATATAAAACAAATTTGTCAAATTTTGCTGCAACGCTAAAGCTCATTTCAAATGTAACTAAATAGTTGATGAAAAACAAACATATAGACTATTTTCATAACTTCTTCAGACCTAATTTTATTAAATAAAATGGACATCATTTTATGAAAATTGGCTAAAAGCGGTTATGATTGGCAATTGTTTCGAATTGGGAATACATACATTTGGACCAGCTGCCAGTCACAGCCAATTTCCAGAAATTGTTTTTCATTAAATTCAATAAAAGTCGGTCTTAAAAAGTTATGGAAAAGGAGTTTTTATTGGCTTTAAAAGTATCAGTTGTTTTTTTTTGTTTAGTTTAAAGCAATGTTTTGTTATAACAAAATTGAATTAAACTTGTAGGGTGACTTTTGTAGGGCACTTTTACAGTATGGTATTGTATAAAATGGTAAAACGTCGAGCTGTTAATACAGTGCGTTCGAAAAGTCTCTCCGCAGTCAACCAACACTTTAAAAAAAGTGTTTGACAACAAGTGTAGACGAGTTGCTCTGTGTCTGCAAAATGGTGGAAAACACTTTCAACACATGCTGTAAAATCAAAAGGTTATGTAATAAAATCACTAAATCATGGTTGAATGAGAACATTGTAGTTTTTCAATTTCCTATGCGTTTAACATAGCACTGCGGAGAGACTTTTCGAACGCACTGTATAAAGGCGCCGCTGGGTTCAACTCGCTGGTCAGATTTCAACGAGTGACCCTTTCGCTGCGTCGTTACCAAATATAGTTTGCCAGAAATATAGAAGTTTGGGAAACTTTTTGTACTGCGTTCACTCACAATGCAGCCTTCCCCGTCGGCTGCTATAATTAAACAAACAAACAAATAAATAGACAGACAAACAGACAAACAGACAAACAAAAAGAAAGAATAAAAGTTAAATAAAGTTTACAATATTTTTCTGTACAATTTAGGTATTTGATATGGCATTAATATATTCACAGTATTCTAATCTGAATATGCCGTTGGAAGCATGGAAGCTTTTTAGGCAAAAATTAATGAGATTTAGTTTATTTATTACATGAAAGAAGTAATAATAATAATAATAATAATAATAATAATAATAATACTTACTTACTTTAGGTTACTTTAGGTGAGTTCGAACGACAGTTCAGGATCGACCCCTCTGCAGCATCCCGCCTCATTTTCGGGATTTAGTGAAGGAGGGAATTGCTGTCTGATCTCCTCCTGCCCTCGTAGCCAGCCACGCATGGCTGGTTAGGGACTTTGCACAGGAATCTGTCCAGCTGGTTCTTGAAGTTATTCAGGTCGGTGTGCTGGAGATTCCTCACTTCTTTTGGCAGGACATTGAAAAGCTTTGGGCCTCGTATTCTGAGGGTATTTTCCATCCACGTTTTCATGGCCCCTTGTCCCACCGCCGCTGGGACCGTACAAAATCTGCCTCTTCTCTCATTCCAGTTTGTTTCTATTTCATTTCTAAGGTTAGGGACAGAACCCTCAAGTATTTTCATATGTATATTATTGTGTACTGCTCGCGCCTTCTTTCGAGAGAGTAGAGTTTCAGTGATTGTAGTCGAGACTAGTAGTCTTCACCTTCCGTTTCCTCTATCTTAGATGTAAAAGTCCTTTGTATAGCTTCACTGTTCGCAATGTCTCGTTTTCTGTATGTGCTTGTGAGTACTGAGCAATACTCAATTATTGGTAAGACTAGACTCTTCCATAATTTGAGCATGATGTTCGCTTTTCTGCTGCGGAAGCTCCTCCATATGATTCCCATTATTTTTCTAGCCGTTGTAATTTTGATGTTATAGTGCTCTCTGAATTCTGCATCCGACGACATTATTACTCCAAGATCCCTGACTTGTGGATTTGGTGTTATCTGTTTGGCTTGCAGAGTTTTGTACCTTTTTTCTGTAGCTCCTTGTTATTACCATATCTTAGAAGTTGGAATTTTTCTTTGTTGAACTTCATATTGTTGTCTTCTGCCCACTGGAATAATGTTTCAATGTCGTTTTGTAATCTTTCTATGTCACCTTCGTTCAATATTTCCTTGCATATCTTTGTGTCATCCGCGAAACATGATACAATACTGTCATTGATATCTGCATCAATATCTGCAATCATTATTATGAACAGCAAGGGAGCTAGTACTGTCCCTTGTGGGACAGAGCTCTCTACTTCCGAGACTTCCGATTTGATTCCATTTACCACCACTCTTTGTGTTCTTTGCGTCAAGAATTAAATATCCATCTTCCCAGCTTTCCAGTAATTCCTGTATTCTTAAGTTTATGCGCTATAATTCCATGGTCACATTTATCGAACGCTTTAGCAAAGTCAATATAGATTACATCTATGTTTTGTCCTCGACACAGTTTTTCTAATATTTTCTCCTGGTGGTCTAATAGCTGTGATAAGCATGATCTTCCAGCCCTGAAACCATGTTGATTTGGGTTGTATAAGTTCTTTTCTTGTAGGTAGTAGGTAGTTTCGCTTCTAATTATGCGTTCAAAGCACTTTATAAGGTGTGAGGTGAGAGCCACTGGCCGATAATTCTTGGGCATTGCTCTGTTCCCATCTTTGAATAAAGGGGCAATGTTCGCGTTCTTTAATAGCAGTGGAATTTGTCCTGTGTCGAGTGACTTCCTCCATACTACTACTACTACTACTACTACTACTACTACTAATAATAATAATAATAATAATAGTAAACAAACGGTAAAGATTTACAAAAATAAAAAGTGTTTCCAGAGTTGTATTTCTTCTTTAAAAAGTTGTTTAAAATGCTCTTGTTTAAAAAGTTATTTACTCAGATATTACTGTTGATTACATTTTCAAATTCAGTAATTTTATTTACAGTACTGAGAGTATTTACAGTGTTGATCATGATGTGGAGATAAAGTAATACAAACCAATATAATACACGACACAAACTGTGCATTATACTAATACATGACTATTAAATGTTGTGTTTACATGCTTACTTATGTACATAGTAAAGTTTTTGTTTATTAAAAGCAGTTAATATCCAAAATAAATAATTTCAAAATGTGTCTATATTATTTTGAATCACCCTGTATAATGGATGCCTCTGTATTAAAATTATTTTTGTTTTTAATTAAAAATAAAATTTCACAATACAAATCCGAGAAATAATAATGTAGATAAAATGTAGATAATAATGTAGATAATAATATAGATAATTTGTCTGTTTTATTTCGTAAAAAAGTTGCAAATAATTACAGAATATATAATTGAGGAATAACTAAATTAATCGAAATAACATGAAATTTTTGGATTTACATATCTATCTATCTATCTATCTATTTATATTTTTTTTCTCGTGACTCTAATGTTGACAATTATCTGAAGGAAATTTAGTTCACCAAATTAACAAGTTTGTTAATCTGTAACCCTATTTTTATTTTCATAAAATAAATATATTTTAACTTGAAAATACAATAAAGAAAATACTGAAGACGACTCAAAAAATTTGTTCAAATTATTTCATACAATTTGTGAACTTATTTATGACTCAATTTATGACTCAATTTATGACTCAATTTATGTATCATTTAAAAATTTAATAATAATAATAATAATAATAATAATGACTTTTGTTCCTTCTACCACAACGCAATCAGTTCAGCTTTAATGTTACACGCACGCTCACACACACACACACACACACGTGTTTGGTTACCTTACAAAACCGCGACATTTTCAGTTAGAGATGATGACGTTTAACCTAACATAAATAAATAAATTAAATTAACCTAACCTAACTTAGTGTAACTTTTATAATATATCTTTTTTTAATGATATTTGATAAATTTTAATAAAAAAATTAAGTGTGGAACTATGGCAACACCGCTAATGTCGCTACACGCACATTCGTGTCATGACGAGCTTGGCATATAATCAGAAGACTGTAGTGATGACAAAAGGTAGCCACACACACACACACACGCCCACCCACCCATCCACACGCGCACACACACACACACACACACATGACTCGATTGCAAAATTTCTGTCCTAGTTCCATGAATGAAAGACAGAAACGGACCATTTTCATAATTTAAGTTTTTTAACGTCAGCCAGTTACCATGGAAACCACTAAATCAGTTTTGAAAGACATTTATCTGAAAGAATAATTTACGGAACAATTATTGTTTTTAAGTTGAAATATATTGGTTTAATAATAATAATAATAATAATAATAATAATAATATGTATTCTTTTTTTAAGTGTGTTTCCAAATAAATGTTTCCTTCAAAGCGCATCTTATTAATTGTCATGGCAACTGGGTGGCGTTGGAGAAATTGAATCTATGAAACTGTTATGTCTCTGCCTGTCGTTCACGGAAGTTAATTTTTTCTTTAGAGAAATCGGTGCATTATACACTCTTCCATAAAGTATTAACGTTAAATTTTCTAAAAATAGACTAAAAACGATCCATGGTAGACATAGTTAAGAATTAATTATTTTTACAATTTCTTTATTTATTTATATATAAAAATATATGATAAATATATACCTCATACTTTAATCTGATGTCCACATCTGTACGAGCTTTTCTGTACAACCAATATATATATATATATATATATATATGGGATAGAACTCAGAATGGTCCCCTGAGATATTTTATAATACACACAGACCGTGCATGGAACAAGGAACTCTTCTGGGAAAATTAAATTCACTATAGTCTGAATAAGTAATGGTAAATGACAAACACTATAGTTTTTTTCTTTTTCATGACGTTAGCCCGACGTGGGCAACGAGTCACTCGCAAAGAGGCCCCAAAATATAACTTCCCTCACCAGCTATAGTCATTTACCATTACTTATTCGGACTATAGTGAATTTAATTTTCCCAGAAGAGTCCCTTGTTCCATCCACAGTCTTGTGTGTATCATGTATATATATGGGCTGATCTAAAAGTTTCCAGACCCCCCTTCATTGTGAATATATTCCAGTATGTGTTTGAATCCTCTACGACCTTTTTATGCTACGACCCTAAATTGGCCACCAACAGGACTTCCCGGCCCTCAGGCTTATTGAAATTTTATTTCAATATAAATTGAATTAAGAAATAGTGAATATAGTGACCCTTCGCGACCCTACTTGAGGATTCCTGCGACCCTGATTTGGGCCACGACTCGAGGTTGAGAACCACTGCTCTATATAGTTACCCTGAATAACAATACCCCTTTTGCTAACGTGTCATTAACTTCTTTATGAGTCCTCGAAAAGCTCTGTCGGAACACATTCTGGTGTAAATTGGTAACTATTTAACAGAAAAAGACTTCTCTCAACCTTCTATACACAGATATATTAACTTCTATTGACTCAAATCACTCCAAAAAGAAGTTTTGAAAACCATTTCTTCTCTCTAAAGAAATTATCGCATCATTAAGAGAAGTTATTATATCTTTCGAAAAGAAGCTTTGATACCCAAAAGAAGGAAAAACTTCTTCTCGAGTACCCTCTCAAAAAGAAGTTACGAGTTCTAAATTTAGAAAGTTTCATTTTAAGTGTAACCACATTACGAGTAGTTCCAATGCAATGACGAGTGTCTGCAAACTTTCAGACCACCCTTCATATATATATATATAATATATATATATATGTATGTATGACGAGGTGTACTTCTGAATACACGAAAGGCCTTGTAATCATTTTTCTTTTTCCTTGTGAGTTTGCATCATTCATTCAATTCACGTGCTTAATTGTGAAATTCATCCCATATATATATATATATATATATATATATATATATATATATATATATATAGGGTGAACCAAATGTAGGTGGACAGTAAATGATAACGTTTATTTTGAGAATACATATTTAATTTTTTTGTATACTATAATACAAAATAAAATTTAAATAAATTTAGTTATAATATTTAATATAATATAACACAAACACCATAGTTATAATGAACACCATAGTTATAATATAATATAACACAAACCGTATTCAACCTACTGTCCACCTACTTTTGGTTCACCGTGTATATATATATATATATGAGACAACTACTTCAGGTCATGGAAAAGGACGTACTAGAAGTACGTGTAGGAATTTTAGCAACCATAACAAATCAGAAGAAATTATTGATTTTAGTGCAAAACTCAGAACTTGAGCTTTGCAACATGTCTGTACGTTATACACACTCACTTATAATTATGTCAAAACAGACATTTTCATGCATCTTTCACTGCTGCACTCACACACACACACACACACACACACACACACACATATATATATATCTACACACAAGTATTACATATGCATTAGAGTCGGAAGGATATTTAACTCTTTTAATATAAATGGTAATATGAAATCTGTAAATATAGTACGTATATTGCTATACTGTATATTAATATACAAGCTTATATACACACGTATATTAAACAGTATAAAACTGAATTTACGCACACCTTTTTTCTGCTTATCTCTCGCGACGAAAACAAGTTTAGGAAAGTATATAGTCGTTTCTGGGAAAGGAATTTAACCAAACGGGTGAAATGTTGTATCTACCCTTATTATAGTTCCCAGTTACGATATTTCCTCTTGGTTATTACAGCAACAATCTCAAACCTTTAACGAAAAAGTGGCATATAAATTTTGTATTTTATATTTTTTTAACCTTACCCTTTTTTTATATAATTAGTTACCTTTTTTTTATATTTTTTGTTTGATATATATATATATATATATATATATATATATATATATATATATATATATATATAATAAATACAATGAGTTATTTATGGCTTTGTCTATTAAAAGGATGTGGTTTCATAAGGCGATTATTTAACGTTTCCAGTTAAAAACTATATATAGAGTGAGGGCATGCATAACTCTCTCTCTCTCTCTCTCTCTCTCTCTCTATATATATATATATATATATATATATATATATATATATCTTACTATAATACCTATCTATGAGTTTACAGTGAGAATTATATATATATATATATATATATATATATATATATATATATATATATATATATATATATATAAAAAATTCTCACTGTAAACTCATAGATAGGTATTCTAGTAAGATAATATCCCTGTTAAGAGAAGCAGGAAGCCCCCTGATTAAATCTTACAACTATCATACTAAGATTATTCCTGGATGGAATGATTTTATTGCCCCCCTGAAGAGGGAATCGAAAGACGCCTATGATTTGTGGTGTTTTCATGGTAGACCCAGATTAGGACCAGTATACATGAATATGTGTAAAAGTCGGGGTCAGTATAAGGCGGCCATAAGGCGATGTAAACAGGAAGAAGAGTCTATTCGAGCATCAAAAGCCTGTGAAGCTCGCATAAATAATGATAATAACAAATTTTGGAAATTTGTTAAGAATCAAACGGGTGTCAAAAATGTTCTCACTCCGACAATCGATGGGGTGTCGGGGGAGGATGAAATTGCAAAGCTGTGGAAAAACCACTATTCTATCATTCTTAACAGTGTGAGTAAGGATAATCTTAAGACAGATTGCAGCGAAACGATTGTGGGAGGGACAAGGAAAAATACTTTGATATCATTTTCTGCAGTAAAGAGGTTAATTAAAGAGTTAAAGACTGGTTCTGCGTCAGGGGTAGATGACTTATCGAATGAGCACTTAAAATATGCAAATGACGTAGTATGTCTGTATATATCATTGCTCCTATCAGCCATGCTTGCACATAGCTATATCCCTGCAGAGTTCATGAGGGTATATATCTTGCCCCTGATCAAAAATAAGTACGGAGACATTCTGTACAGCAATAATTACAGGCCTATTGCTGTCGCTCCCTGCTTCTCGAAACTACTAGAAAAACTCTTGTTACGCCGATTAAATGATTTCCTATGGACATCTCCTGATCAGTTTGGCTTTAAAAGGTCCCACTCAACTGTCCTGTGTATCTATGTACTTAAAGAAACAATATCTAAATACATTGGCAGTAATTCAACTATTTATAGCTGTTTCTTAGATATAAGCAAGGCATATGATAGGGTGAACCACAATATTTTATTTGCAAAACTAGAAGACAGGAAGGTTCCCATGTACATATTAAATTTATTGAAATTTTGGTATTCCCACCAATCTTTCACTGTTAGGTGGGGCAATGTACTATCCGAGTGTTTTGGCTCCTCTTGCGGGGTGAGACAAGGCTCCTTGCTCTCCCCTATGCTGTTTAATGTGTATATTAACGGATTAATTGCTTAACTTAATGAGGCAACAGTGGGATGTTGTATAGATAACACAAGGATAAATAACTTAGTTTATGCCGATGATATGGTGTTAATAAGTCCTTCTGTTAAAGGTCTGGATCGGCTACTAAACGTCTGCGAAGTGTATTCGCAGAAACATGATATTCTTTTTAATGTTACAAAACTAAGGTTATGCAATTTAATCCTAAAAGCTGTAATCAGCCAGCTGATATAAGGTTTAAAATAAATGGTGAAGTAATTGAGGAAGTACAAGAGTTTAAGTATTTGGGCCAAACTATTACCAGCTCCTTGAGTGATGACTGGGATATAAGAAAACAATCTCGAAGCCTGTGTGCCAAAGCGAATATGACCATAAGGAACTTTCGATTATGTACAAGTGAAGCTAAAGACACTCTCTTTCGTGCTTTCTGCAGTAATATATACGGACAGCAACTGTGGGTGAATTATAAAAAAGGTTCTGGCAGAACCCTAAATTTGCCGTACAACAGGTCTTTTGGATCAATCCCAGAATAGGCACCTGAAATCATTTTTAGGTGCTTAATCTGGGATTGAGGCAAAACACAGGTGCTTAATCTGGGATTGAGGAGAAAAAAATATAAACAGTTTTTAGAGATATAATTTCATTGTTTTTATCAATATTTGAAAAAGTCAACTCTAACCTAACCTAACCTAACCTAACCTAACCTAATCTTTTGCTATATCTTCTGCTTTTTTGGTTAGTTTTAAACAGGTGTGCATACACAAAATATAGAATCTTATTGCAACAAGCATAAATCAATAATCAAAACCATGAGAGGATGTCGTCGTGAATTATTAGAAACATATCTATACCAATTTATGTGGCAAGATAGATTTGCTTCAGATGGATTCAGAAACATTCGGGTTCATATTGCAGGAATTTATATCTAAAATTTTTCTTTATTCATTAAACCACTTTAAACCTTTTATAACTTTGCCTTTATTACATTTGTAATAAACTTTGTATAAACAATAAATTTTGTAATCATCAGGTTTTTTTTATTTAATTCCTTGCAAGGTGCCTATTCTGGGATTGAGGTTGAACGCAGGTGCTTCATCTGGGATTGAGGTACATCAGGTGCCTATTCTGGGATTGACCCGGTGTTTTAGACTCTTACATAAATTACCTCCGAGATGCTCAGCTTCGCAAATGTTTGCTACCCGCAATGTCCCGAGCTTCCCGGACGTAACAAGACGTGCTCAACACAGTCTAATGCAAAGAATTTAAAAAATCAACCAACCCGATCATCCAAGCTATCCATGAGTCCTGCCATTTATCCTCTAAGCCAGTGTTTCCCAACCGGGGGCCATATGGCCCCCTGGGGGCCATGGCACATTTGAAGGGGGCCACAGGAAAATGTTAAGATTTAGAGGGGCCACAGACTCCATGAAGGGGGCCACAGGACTCAACCTATTGAAGCCTAAATTATAGTTAGGCCAATAGATAATTTTAATTTATGTAGTTGAATTACATTTAAAAAAATTATTAATACATATATTTTCCTTTTTTTTAGATATTTTATAATAGAATTTGAATTTATCTGTAAACAAATATTTTGCATCTTACAAGCTTATTGTGCGGCGCACTCCATTGTGCGCTTGATCGTTATGCGCCTGGCAGCGTTGTTGACTTGATAAAAATACTTCAGGTTGAAATCCTTACAGTCTGTTTACCACGTGGATCGTCGCTGTAGTGTGTAAGTAGCTCTTATTTGTTTACCCTAATATTGCGAAGTTGTAGTAATTTTACTAGTTTTTTTAATTTATAATAGATTGCTATAAGTACAGTATTTCTTTTGATTATATTTTTTTATAATTAATACATAATATAAGTAAATAACTGCAAATTTTTGTTAGCCAGCCACTGTTTAGTTTTTGTTATGTTTATAGTCCTATGTGACAAATAATATTGTACCTGAATACAAATAGTTGTTTTAATATCCTTTATATATATTTGTTTTTGTAAAATAGAGTTAATCTGCATATTACCTACTGAAAATAATGCTTATGGGGGCCACAGGAAAAAATAAGGTTCCTAAGGGGGCCATAAGCCAAAACCGGTTGGGAACCACTGCAGTCTAAGCTATGAACTTCTTGGTACGAAAACGTCTGTCTGTAGCTCCACTTAACTTCGACATTACAGTATTATTTCTAATCAATTGTATATATTTCTATCCTTAGTATATGAACTCTCACTGTATTAATAATATTTGTCATATGGACTGTAGTCTGCCAATAAACCTTTTCATTTTAATTTTCATTTTCATATATATATGTATATATAT
>JAJOZX010013203.1:80000-95981 GCA_023014485.1 Bathynomus jamesi
CTCTCTCTCTCTCTCTCTCTCTTTCTCTCTCTCTCTCTCTCTCTCTTTATTATTATATTATACTTTATTATAATATAATTTTAATTAAATAATTAAATATGAATAAATGAATAATTCTTCATTTACAATTTTACAATTTTTGTTGCTAAAATATAATTTTAACATAAATAATTGTGAAATTGAACTATTTAGTTAATTTGGCCCTCAAGTTTTAGGCTTTACTGGGCTCTTAATTAAAGATAAAACATCGGTCGATAGATAAATATGATTAATGATAGATAGATATGATTAATAATACATAAATCACGAATAAAAAACATTAATTAATTTCAAATAAATGAGTTAATAGTCGAAAATTAGACAATGAATTTAAGTCATTGTGATGTCATTAAAATCATTATGAATATATTTATTTTTTTATTTATGTATATTTATAAATTTATGTATTTATATTATAATATTACAATAATACAGGGTGAGCCACATAAAAGCGGCGCCAAGAAAATTTTACACATAAAAAGAAATATGAAATATTTTCTTGGGGCCACTTTTATGTGGCTCACCCTGTACAATAATACATAAAATAACGTCAGTTATACATAACCCTTAATACACGTTATATAAGTTACGCTCAAATTATAATTAATACACGCACGAAATAATAGTGAAAATACAATATATATCAATCTTATACAGGGTGGCCCAAGATAAAGTAGCCCCATTGAGTTTTGTTAAAAGAAATAATGGAGCTACTTTATCTTGGGCCACCCTGTATATAGTTATTATTATAGATATGAAACAAATACAGTTATTATTGAAGATATGATACCAATACAGTACAAAAAATTAAATGGTAAATACGAGAAATTAAAAAATATTACAGTAACGTACAGTTAATCCTAGATTTTTATTAGTATTCCATTATTAATCGCGATTTCAACTCGTTTTTAAACGAATTTGCGTTCGAAATATTTTTTATATCAACATTTAAATCATTCCATAGTTTCAGTCCAATGAGAATGGGTAAGTTTTGAGATGAAGACAATCTAAATTGAGGTGTAACATGCTTTGATTTATTTCTAGTCTGAAAAGATTGAACTGACGAGTTACAAAATATTTATTTACCCATTGTAAGTTAATGATTTTGTTCTCAGACTCGTTAATAAAAATACATTGAGCCAGTTTGATTACATCTTTGAGCTTTAGTAATTTTGATCTTTAAATAATGCATTTGGGTGATCATGGAGATCAATATCAATAATAGACCTTATTGCTCGTTTTTGAATGATAAAGATACTGTTTAGAGCCAGTAGCGTAGTAATAGGGTGGCGTTGGTGGCAAAATGCCACGTGCTCAGGGGCCCGAAGGGCCTCTGGGTCCTCCGTGTCTGAATTTATATTCTTCAAAATTTAGAAAAAACAAAAGTAAAAGAATATTTTTTTATATTTTTTGTTTTTTTCTATTACCAGCAACTGCACGAAAGAAACTGGATCATTTTGGGGAGGTGAAGGCGAGGAAGAAAAGCTTTTTAAAGATATTTTTTTAAAATATATTATAGCCATGAAAGTCACATAAACTTGTCTCAAATTCTTCTATGTTTATTTTTGCTAATACTGATTTCGTATGTTTTAAATTATATACTCCATCTAGCACAGTGGTTCTTAACCTTTTTACTACCATGCCCCCTCTAGGAATTGGTCCTTCCCTCCACGCCCCCCTTCAATCAAAATAACATTCTCAATAACTTCTCAATATTAGCCCATGCTCTCGTTAAGAGAATAACAAATACAATTAGAGAAATTCCTGTTTCTAGGGGGGCGCGCCCCCCTGGTTAAGAACCACTGATCAAGCAGAATTTTTCTCTTCACATTAAAATATCGGATCTTTTCCGTTTGACTGCCGCCATTGAAACATAATTAAACTTTTTGTATTTTGTATTTTAACTGAAATGTCTTGATGATACAAAATAAGTTACTTTATAAAAAAAGCTTTTCTTAATTTCCCCTTCAAATTTTGTTTCTTATAAACAATTTTAATTACTTTCAAGATCCATGCTTAATTTTTAAGTTTTAATCGTGTACTCAGAAAAATAAGGGGATCACCTGAAGATCAGGGCCTCCAGCCTTCTTTAGTTAGCTTTATAAGGCTAATTAACAAAAATATCACGACCTAACCTAACCAATCGTCAAGGTCGTACAGTTGACCTAACGATTGGTTAGGTTAGGTCGTGATTTTTCGTTAGTTAGCCTTATAAGGCTAAGTAAAGAAGGCTGGGGGCACTCACCTCTTATGTTTCAATGGCGGCAGTCAAACGGAAAAGATCCAAAATATCTAACCCTTCTTGCTCATTCATTACATATTACATATTTTGGTTCCAAATTAAACAACAACGTAAAGTTTCAAATTTCATTGATGTGGCCCCCCTACGAGGGGGGCACATCAGTGAATTTTTTTACCACGGGCCCTCCACTCCTAGCTACGCCACTGTTTAAAGCGTTGTCAGCAGAATTTTCCGATAATTTGAATGAGAAATTTTGATCACTTTAACTCATAAAATTTATCTCATACTTACATACTTACTCACACCTACAATTTGCGATGATAAGTGTACAATCGCCAGAGAATAACAGTTACATCGAAAAGGTGTTAACGGAAATGATGACCTAATGAACAGTTCCAGACAAGACATTACCAAACTCCTTCAAATAATGAAAGAGAAATTTATCGGCAAATGAGTATTCTAAACAACTATATGAAGTTCTAACAATTAATCCATGTCACAGTGAAACAAATAAAATACATAAATAAAGGCCTGTCATTGTGACCTTACCTTTTGACTTTTGACCTAATAATGGTCAAATTAACTGGTTTCTTTCTTGGCTGGAAGTCAATTTAATTCATATGCCAAATTTGGTCGCAGTCAGCTAAAAGCTTTTAAGTTATTTCATTCACGCACACACACACACACACACACACACACTTGGCTACCTTGCAAAACCGCATCATTTTCACATATTCATTTCTGTATCGCGACATTTACCCACTCTAAAAACTAATAAATTTAACCACACCTAACCAATCTAATCAAACTTTACTTAACTTAGCGTAACCTAACCTAACCTAGTCTATCCTTAATTATATCTCCTTTTGTCACGATAAAAGATAACATTTGTAGGGATAAACCATCGCGACACTACTAATATCATGATACGCATGTTCTTGTGGCGATAAGCTGTGTTATTTTCAAGATTGTCGCGATTTCGTAGAGAAGACAATACCCTTTTTTCCCTATTACAGGGTGAAAAAAATAGAATAACGAATAAGATATAAAAAGGTTCATACATTTTACTACTGCCTTAACGTAATCCGAGAGACCCCGTTAAAGTCAGTGTATATTCTGTGTGTGTGAGTTTGAATTACTCATTAAATGTATACTTACACAGCGATGCTAAAATTAGCTTCAGCAAAGCAAATATCAAATGGAAGTGCTTGTAAGCACGAAATCCACCGGCTATAAACTGCACCCAATGACGTCATGAAAGCATTAAGAAATTAAACGTAAGCGACACAATTTGCGTTATTTGTACGATAAAGAAGAGGCTTTTCCAGATGTTACACAATATTTATTGTGACCATACTACTACAAATATACTACTATTACTACTACTACTACTACTACAAATATACTACTATTACTACTACAAATATATACTATTACTACTACTACTACTACAAAGATACTACTATTACTACTAATATTGTGTTGAAGTATAGTGTAGGTTATGTTGTAATATATATATATATATATATATATATATATATATATATATGGAATAACAGGCATAATTTTGGTTTGAAACAAAGTTGCCCCAGTCTCCCTATCTATGGAACTTCAATGTTAAACCAGAGAGATACGAGTTAAATGCTGCTATTACCTCGAGTGCGGGAGGGTTAACACGTATAATTCTCTTTGTCGCGAGAATTTTAGGTGTTTCCTTGGTTGTTTAAATACATGACAGGTTATGCTAACTTCCATCCTATTGTAGTATGGAGGTAGCACTGGCGACTCTTACTCAAGAGATCCTGGTTCGAATACTGGTGGGGTCAGTTTTGGTATATTATATATAATATATATATATAATGTAAAATAACGCACTGTCACGGCGAAGTATGAAGAAGGGAACCATTGTTCAGGAAGACTTAAATTTTTATTTCTTTAACACCAATACAGTTTCGACTCCTCGCGAACCCTTGTCAATTGGTAATTAGTGTTGGTGTTAAAGAAATAAAAATTTAAGTCTTCCTGAACAGTGGTTTCCTTCTTCATATATATGTGTGTATATATATATAATATATATACATTTTCAACTGCAAAGAACACGCAGTATAATTAACGTAAAGAACGACGCTTGTTAGAAGAACATTCCGCGCAAGGTGAGGAGGGAGAACGAACAAATGAAAAAATGAGGTAACCACCCGGGATCTTCCGATTGCCGGTCAGATATGATAACCATTACACCATGGGCCTCACTCGATCAGAAGTCGTAATTCTCCTACATACGCGCAGAAACCAATTGTTTTAACACCTGACATATTAAAAGGTTTGTATATTTTTATTAACTGAAATAATAGCAGGAAAGTTTTACTGTAGACTGTAGAGTGTAGATTCTCTACATGTGGGCAATTAGTCCACTATATTGCAAGATATGCTCTATGTGATGTCCTCTCAGCTTACGATACTTTCGACGGAAGAGTTCCGTCCAACAGATTTCCTGCGGTTTATGATAAAGGAATATCGAGGGTAGAAACGTCACCAGATCGAAACCCCTGTGATTTTTATCTGTGTTTAAACAGAATCCAGACGCAATAGAAGAATTGAAAGCATCAACTGAACAAGAAAGTTCTCAGATTTCAACAGATACTCTGTCCAGAGTACTGCAAATTTTTGTTGTTCGTCTGCAAAGAGTTAATGAGCTGAAAGGATATTACAATAAATTAATTACATAGAGCACGTTGTTTTGCACTAGGGGACTAATTCCCCATGTGTAGAGAAGGTACAGTAAACATTTCCTGCTTTTAGTTCACATGTTTTAAAAAAATCACCTGATATATATATGTGTGTGTGTGTGTGTGTGTGTGTGTGTGTGTGTTCAAACCAAGAAAAGTAAACAAAAATAAATGAATAACTTTTTTCTTTATTACGCTACCACGTGTTTCATACAATTAAGTTTGAACCAATTCATGCGCAATTCGATACGAGAGACTTAACATTATACAAATGAAGAAAGATTGACGTCATGAGAATAGTTTTTAATGCGAGTCGAGTTTGAAGACCGCGCTATATAACTCCGCATTAGGGAGATACTGAATCAAGTTGAGGAAATGATTTGGAATTGAGAAAGATTCTCATTCGTATGCACGTTTTATAGACAGAGACTAATTAAAAATTTTTTAGAGCTTCAGATAACATGCCGCATATAAGGAGACCTCTCATTCGCTGCATATTAAGAAGAAGAAGAAAAAGAAGAAGAAGAAGAAGAAGAAGGCTGAAATGAATAAATGGAGAGTATGTATTTACATTATAGACTATTTACATTAGTAGACCAGATACGTATTATGAAAAACGTATTCTATTATGAGTCACAAATGTACCTACGTACGATTTAGAAGTTTATTTTGTTATTGTAAAGCAAATTTCCTGTCTGCATTGATGACGTTTCAAATAAACTCTACAACAGGGTGGCGAACTTTTTTACAGTCACGTGCCAAAAAAAAACATGTAAACCATAAAATAAATTCGCGTGCCCACCAAAGTTTATATATATTACACCAAATTATAAACATTAACTCTATTATTTTATACTCAATTTTTGGATAACAATTTCTATGCTTGGGCGTGCCAGGCAAATTTTATCGCGTGCCATAGGTTCGCCACCACTGCTCTACAATATACACAGAGGGTTGACAAAAATAAATAGACGCCACGATGCTTGTCCTCAAGGACAATTGGCAAACCTCATCAATGGAGTGCCAGAACGTATATTAGTTTCGCATAATGCAAAGAGGAAAGCGACACGATTCTAATTATATTGATTCAACAACTCTGTTATTATTTAGGGATTGTTTTTATCAAATAAAAAAAAAATATGGACAAACTGGAGGTGTCTATTTATTTTTGCCAACCCTCTGTACGTGAACTGAATCTATGTGTAAACAATAAAAATATTTACATGTACGCTTATATAAAATGTGTATAGCTTCAGAAAAGGGGCCACGCCGTGGCCAATGTCGTAACACCGCTTCCCTTCGATCAGCGAATTTAAGTGACATTGGGTTTGGAAGCTCGTTGCATGGGAGACCCTCTCCCCTGCGTCCAGGTTATGAAACGACCCGTGGTTCGGAACCCACGTAAAGCTGTTGGCCCCCTTTGTCATTTGACCTTAGTATAGATGTTGAGGAGGAAGTGAAACAATCCCACAAACCTTAACCTTGGGAAAAAAGTTCGCCTAGAAACGTAAATTTTCTTTAAAAGTACAAAAATTACCTACTGGTAATCCATTTTTCTTTAAATATTTTATTCTTTTGGGTGACTAATAAAATTTCAAAAAACAAAACCCAATTTTAACAATTTTAACTAATAAGTAATATTTTTATGCGTTTTAAAATTTTTTCTATACGAACTTTTTTCCAAAACTATATATATATATATATATATATATATATATGTTTCATTATCATTTAAGTTCTTTATTTTATATATATATATATATATTAAAACCTCGTTAACCTCGTTGCTGTTCCGTGCGTTGGTCTCTCTTTCTTGCGCTCTCCACCGTACATAGCCAGGTACACCCGGCTCATCTGGTACCGTCCTGAGCCAGGCATCTAGTTTTCTCTTGAAGACTTCAACTTTGACCCCTGTAACGATTCTGAGGTCCTTTGGAAGCTGGTTAAAAACGTCTTGGTTCCCTGACAACCAAGCTATTTTCCTTCAGTGTTGAGGAGGTCCCTTTCGGACCTTTAATTTGGGAACACTACACATTCTGCCCTTCCTATTTTCCAGTGTTGTTTGAATGGTAATTGGGTTTAGTTTTAGGTTTGGTACCAGTTTTTCGATCATTTTCCATATGTAGATGATGGTGTACCTTTCTCTTTTTTCTGGGGAGTACAGATTTAGTTTACGTAGTGTTTTCCAGTAGTTGAGTTCATTGCAGCCATCATCTTGGCTGTGAAATGTCTGTGTTTCTTCTAGCTTATTAGTTTCTTCCTTTTTATATGGGGACGTCAAAACTGAGCAGTATTCAAGTTTTGGTATAATCAGTGTTTTTAGCAGGGGAATCATTACTGTCATGTCCATTCTTTTTGCTTTATTTATCTGATTTTGTGTTTCGAATTTCGCATCATCGGTCATTATTACCCCCAGATCGATTGCTTTCGTGCTTCTCTGAATTTCCTGTCTATCTGGAGCATAATATGCAGTCTGTTTAAGTTCCTCTTTTCTACCATATCTCAAGAGCTGAAATTTCTCGGTGTTAATGTCATGTTGTTGTCTTCTGACCATTTGTATATTTTGTTCGTGTCCCTCTGCAAGGCCTCCACTTCATTTACATCGCTGATTTTTCTGCTGATCTTTGTATCGTCTGCAAAGGATGTTACTATACTGTTGCAGTTTATTCCGCTGTCTATGTCTGTTAGCATGATAATGAACAGGAGTGGGGCCAGTACTGTCCCTTGTGGTACTGAGCTGCGTACTTCCGATTCTGATGATGATATACTTTGAATTTTGATGACCTGTACATGTTCTCTGAGGAAGTTGTAGATCCATTTTCCCACTTTGCCTGTTATTCCCATATATTTCATTTTATGTGCTATTATACCGTGATCACATTTGTCAAAAGCTTTAGCAAAATCTGCGTATATGACATCGTAGTTGTCATTGCCTTCCAGTGCATCTAGGATATTGTTGTAGTGTTTTATTAGTTGTGGGAGACATGATCTACCTGATCGGAATCCGTGCTGATTTTCGTTGAATCTTTCGTGTCTCCAAGAAATCATAAATTTTCTCTCTAACTATTCTCTCAAATACTTTGGTGAGGTGGGACGTCAATGACACTGGTCTATAATTCTTTGCTTGAGATCTGTCCCCTTCTTTATAAGTATATAGGGACAATGTTTGCTCTTTTCAAGATGCTTGTTATTTCCCCAGTGTCTAGGGATCTTCTCCATATCCAGTATAAAGGTGTAGCTATTTCATTTTTACAGTTTTTAATCAATAATGCGTTCCAATTGTCCGGACGTGCATGCAGCTGAATGTGGTTTCATTTGTCCTATAGCTCTCGCTACATCTTCTGGGTTAAGTCTGTTATACACTCTCCTTGCAATTTCTCTTCAGAGAATGCATCTATGTCAGGTATAGCTTTGTCATTTTTTGGAGTACTAAAAACTGATTCATACTGAGCTCTCAATGTTTCAGATATTTCTTTTGGATCGTCGGTTAGTTCATTATTTCTCTTCTTTAAGGGCCCAATAGCAGCGCGCGTTTTTGTTTTCCTTTTTGCATAGCTATAGAAGTATTTTGGATTTTCCTTTATTGCTTCTACCGCCTTTTCCTCTTCCCTCTCTGTATGGTCCTTAATCAGGGCTTGTATTTCCTTATCGATACCCTCCAATTTTTCTTGTATTAGTTTCCTGGCATTATCTCCGCAGTTGGCTAACTTCGCCTCCACTCTCTTTCTTTTGCGGAATATTCTTCTAATATATATATATATATATATATATATATATAATTTACGTTATTTATATATCTAATTTGCGGTAAGCTAATTTGGTAAGCTTCTGCCCGAATTGTTCATTCTGACGAAGGTCAAGCTTTTCATCCCACGTGGAATCCGAACCACGCCCCACCAGCAGCCCAGCGTCTTAACCACTAGGCCACCCAGGGTACCCATTTATCTACCAACCACTTTCTTTATTGTGTGGAAGGATGAACAGCTGGGTTTTGCTGCGCGCCGGCTGCCGTCACCGGGTCTCGATCCCGGGGCTGATGGATTCGTAGTCAGCGACACTAACCACTACACCACCGAGGCGCATATATATATATAATTTACGTAAATGAGTACAATTTTATTATTACAACATATACTGTATACTCAATTCCTGCAAATGAGGCGGGATGCTGCAGAAGGGTCGACCGCAGGTCGATCCTGAACCGTCGTTCAAACTCGCATAAAGTACGTAATGAAGTAACAGTATGTAACTGTAAACTGTCTTTAGCAAGTAAATACGCTTTACAGGCTGAAATCTACTTGTTAGATACCATTATTAAATTCTAATAAAACACTTTAGGACTGAAGGACTTACAAACTAGGATATACTCCGTTATATTTTTAATATATTTCAATATATATATAAATACAATACTCATAAATCCTATTAGAAATTTCACAAGAGTATAACATTTTAAAAGTATTACATCCCATTAAATGATAGGTTATGTATACACATATACTTACATGCATTGTTTGTATGTAAGTATATGTATACACATCTACTTACATACATACAATGCATACACATATATGCATACAGTAAGCATGTTTACAATGATAAAATCTGTATTATGAGAGAATAATAGTACAGTAAATATTTATTATTTATATAACGTAAGATTTTTAAATGCTTGTATTTGTTTGTAGTATAACTTTTTCACCTTTTTTGTATACAATATTTATAAAAGGCAATTGTGTTGCAGGGAGGATAAAGTTTCTTGTGGACGATGTGGCTGGTTGTCAACTTCCTGTCCGGCAAACAATGTGAAAGGTTCCAGGATTGGAGCCCTGTGTGGAAATTCTACAAAGATGGAGAAGCCAAATATTCCTGGAAAAAACTCTTTCAGGAGATAAACACATAAAAAAGATTTATATCAATTTGCTTTATAGGTATGAAGGTCGTTTTAAGGTTTGTATTTACTGTCTTATGTTTAGAACACACACACACACACACACACACACACACACGTATTATGTATATAAATATTGGAGTCCTAGATCTGAAATCAACTCTATATGTATTTAGTAAATAAATTTTAACGTTTATAAATCGTCTTTTGTTAAAATAAGACTTACTTAACCCCTTATTCTCTTCTTTTAACCCCCTACTCTCTTCTTTCTCTCGGGCTAACCTTAGAGTGGATCTTAGGGTCTTTGTTAGCCTTAGCTTCTGTAGATCTGAAAAGTATGTAAATATCACTAAAAGAACGTATCCACAAATAGGGCGTACAAAATGCACAAATTACGTTAGAAAGGGCTAAATGCGTTGCAATGAAAATGCCCGTTACTACTAAAGAAAAACTTAATACCCACTGTAAAATACCCTTATAGCACTTCATGTACGCACATAATTTATGTCGAACTGTACAGTAGATGATCCAACGGTGACAACTCATTTACTGCAGATTTGCAGAAAGACTGTTCCTGGATTTACGTCTTCTCTATGAATGGTCTAATCCAATCCTTTGATATTTTATATCAAATTCAGATAGGTTTGATGCTATTCAGGCTCGCTTTCATCGTCAATAGCCTCGTTTAATTTTATTTCCTGGTTATGTTTTCAACCTTGTTTTGAGAAATCTTTTGTGTTCGCTAATTTTCCTTTGAATTCTTGGTATGAAAGTTATTAGGATACCTACCCTTTACAGCATCAGAAATCGTATCCTTTGAAGTCATACTCCGATACTTCCTACATACAAGGGAGCAGAAATGAGAAATTACCAAAATTCATCAGCACCAAAAAACGAACCAAGTATTTCATAAAATATTGTTTTTTACCAACATTTCATGGTCTGTTTTTATACATTTACGAAAGAATATTGATGTATGTATAGAAAAACTACCAAATTGTGAATGTCAACACGCAATCAACAACATAGAACAGATAGAAAATTTTAATTTACTTCACTAAAGTTTGACTGAAATTTGTTATGGCGTAGTTACAATTCTATTTGTAGAGTCGCTCTTTCAGTGATATCCATAACTGGGTTTCACTTAAAAAGGAATGGTTTATCAACGGTAAAATTAATTCATTGAATCCATATCGCTATTTGTAAGCTGAAGTACCAGGTGGCCCCAAGACTTTTGCACATTAAAAAAATAAAAAATATTTAAAGTAAAAAGTGTATATATATATAAATAAAGGATGGTTCAAAAGTCCTTATCTATTTTGCTGACATAATGATATTTCTATTTTATTTTCTATAGGCTAGCGTTTCTCAACCTTTTTTGTACTGCGGACCCCTTATCAAAATCTTGATATTTTTAGACCCCCCTCCCCAAAAATTATCTTCCGCATTATGATTAAGTAGCATATAGACAAATTGAGGTATCCAGATTAGTATAGTTTTTTTAGTCTTGATTTACACTTCAAAGGCGGAGTAAAAATGTAATAAAAATGCGTAAAACTTACCGATGTTCTGTTTCCATAAAGAAAAACAGCATAAAAACAGGGAAGGAGCTCATTTATACCAAAAACTTACAGTTCATGAATTGGAAACATAAGATGGGTGCAAAAAAAACAACATTTATAGAAACTTTGAAGTTTCAAGTAACCGAAAATGTTATTGGTTAGAGGTCAAAATTAGTCACCACAAAAAAAGGGGGAAAAAAATTGTTTTACTGAATATAATCTAGTCAACTCACGGACCCCTTAAACACAACTCGCGGACCCCCTGTTGAGAACCGCTGCTATAGGCCATAGATGATGATGGATGTACAAGAACGTGTGATGGTAGTAACACTACGTATCCAAAGGAAGACGTGCAAAGAAATTCGAGAAAAATTCGAAAGAAGATTTCACAAACTTGGACCTACAGACAAAGCAATTCGCGAGCTGGTCAATAAATTTAAAAGAACAGGATCTGTTCATGATGAGGCAAGATCTGGACGTCCAGGTACCTCTCAAGAAAATGTCGAATTGGTAAGAGATGCCTTTGAAGCAAATCCTAGAATGCCAACTCACACACCATCACGTAGACTGAGAACACCAAAGACGACTGTTCTAAGGATTTTAAAACCAACATTAAAAAAGAAAAGTTACCATATTCAAGTACGACACGTGTTACACGAAAAGGATTATCCAAGACGAGCCGCATGTGCACAGAATTGATTGAAAAAAAATCATACGAAAACTTATTAAACCACATTCTGTTCAGCGATGAGGCGCCATTCCACACATGCGGAAAGGTTAATCGACATAATTGCCGTATCTGTGCTAGTGAAAAACCAACCGAGTTCTACGAATGGGGGAGAAATTCTCCTAAAGTTAATGTCTGGTTGAATATGAAACGCTCGAAGATTTACGGACCTCTTTTCTTTGCAGAAGCTACGGTAACAGGGCCAATTTATCTTGACATGCTTCGGCAGTTTCTTGAACCCCAGCTTCGTTCAAATGGCATTCTCGACACTGTTGTCTTTCAACAAGATGGAGCTCCATGTCACTACGCAAACAAACATCGTTCGGACGTACCTTGATGAGCTTTTACCAAATCGCTGGATTGGACGTGGTGGAAACAGGCCCTGGGCAGCACGATCTCCGGATTTAACACCATTAGACTTTTTTTGCGTGGGGCTTTATAAAGTCTGAGGTTTACAAAACAAGATTTACAGACCTGCAAGATCTGCGAACCAGCATTGTCGCGGCAGTCGCTAAAACAACCCCAGAGATGCTTCAGAACGTGTTCCGCAATGCAGTGGACAGATTTGAGATTTGCAGAGATACTGATGGTGCTCACGTCGAATCTTAGACGTAAGCTTGATAAATAAATGAAAATGAAAAGGTTTATTAGCAGACTATAGTCCATATGACAAATATTATTAATACAATGACAGTTCATATACTAAGGATAGAAATATATAAAATTGATTAGAAATAATACTGTAATGTCGAAGTTAAGTGGAGCTACAGACAGACGTTTTCGTACCAAGAAGTCCATAGCTTAGACCCGGCCCTTAGAGGATAAATGGCAGGACTCATGGATAGCTTGGATGATCGGGTTGGTTGATTTTTTAATTCTTTGCATTAGACTGTGTTGAGCACGTCTTGTTACCTCCGGGAAGCTCGGGACATTGCGGGTAGCAAACATTTGCGAAGCTGAGCATCTCGGGGGTAATTTATGTAAGAGTCTAAAAGACCTGTTGTACAGCAAATTTAGGGTTCTGCCAGAACCTTTTTTATAATTCACCCACAGTTGCTGTCCATATATATTACTGCAGAAAGTACGAAAGAGAGTGTCTTTAGCTTCACTTGTACAGAATCGAAAGTTCCTTATGGTCATATTCGCTTTAGCACACAGGCTTCGAGATTGTTTCTTATATCCGAGTCATCACTCAAGGAGCTGGTAATAGTTTGACCAAATACTTAAACGCTTGTACTTCCTCAATTACTTCACCATTCATTTTAAACATTATATCAGCTGGCTGATTACAGCTTTTAGGATGAAATTGCATACCTTAGTTTTTGTAACATTAAAAAGAATATCATGTTTGCGAATACATTTCGCAGACTTTAGTAACCGATCCAGACCTTTAACAGAGGGACTTATTAACACCATATCATCGGCATAAACTAAGTTATTTATCCTTGTGTTATCTATACAACATCCCACTGTTGCCTCATTAAGTGAAGCAATTAATCCGTCAATATACACATTAAACAGCATAGGGGAGAGCAAGGAGCCTTGTCTCACCCCGCAAGAGGAGCCAAAACACTCGGATAGTACATTGCCCCACCTAACAGTGAAAGATTGGTGGGAATACCAAAATTTCAATAAACTTAATATGTGCATGGGAACCTTCCTGTCTTCTAGTTTTGCAAATAAAATATTGTGGTTCACCCTATCATTGCATTGTTTATATCTAGGAAACAGCTATAAATAGTTGAATTACTGTCAATGTATTTAGATATTGTTTCTTTAAGTACATATATACACAGGTCAGTTGAGTGGGACCTTTTAAAGCCAAACTGATTAAGAGATGTCCATAGGAAATCATTTAATCGGAGTAACAAGAGTTTTTCTAGTAGTGTCGAGAAGCAGGAAGCGACAGCAATAGGCCTGTAATTATTGCTGGACAGAATGTCTCCGTACTTATTTTTGACCAGGGGCAAGATATATACCCTCATGAACTCTGCAGGGATATAGCTATGAGCAAGCATGGCTGATAGGAGCAATGATATATGCAGACATACTACGTCATTTGCATATTTTAAGTGCTCATTCGATAAGTCATCTACCCCTGACGCAGAACCAGTCATAAATATAGCCATAAATATACATCTAATTATGTTACTACATTTTTATCCTAAAATACTATTATTTCAGCAAAATAGATAGAGGACTTTTGGACCACCCTGTATATATATATATATATATATATATATATATATTCCGATGATTCCTCATTTCCCGGAGGTCAGACTTGTTGCCTTTCCTCTCGAGTTGGCCTCATGAATTAGAGAGTTGGCTTCTTGCACTCTCCAATTCACATAACCAGGTACTCCAGGTTCATCTGGTGTTGTTTTGAGCCAGGCGTCTAGTCTTTTCTTGGGCAGCTGGTTGAACAATGAAGTCTTGGCCCTTTAACAACAAAGCTGTATATATAAAAGAGAGAAGGGGCGACAGCAGGGGTGTGCTGGGACCGGTTCGGTCCCGTTCGCCCGAACCGGTTGTTAAATTCTGATTGGATCACTGAACCGTTTGTTGATACTCAATCATCGCAGAACGAACTGGCTATATGGAAGCTTCTTGAATGAGACAGCATGATTGAGAGGGTAACTTTATATCTAAATTTTTTTTCATTTTTTCAGGATTTTCTCGAAACATATAAGTAGTATCACAAGCAGTGGTCGTTTCAATATTTATTTATTTTTTAATGAAAAATTAGTTTATTTTTAGATAATTATGTCATTAGTTAGTATAAAGAATATGTTAAATAATTTCTGCCAAAATGTTACAAAATGCTGTTTGGAAAAGCTAAAATGCGTTGGTTTCCGGGGCTCTGCCCCGGACTCCGCTGGGAAAACTACCGCTCACCCCAGAACCCCTAGCTTAATGACTCGCGCCATTGGCGCTCGCTGATTTACACCCCCTATCTGTATCAGAACCGGTTGTTATGAAATTGGCAGCACACCCCTGGGCGACAGGCTTGACCTTCGTGAGATGAGGAATCATCGCACGAAACATTTGAAAGGTTGAAAGGTATATATATATATATATATATATATATATATATATATATATATATATATATATATATATATATATATATATATATGATTGATGTGTCCAATCTCCAACTCCACTCAATACGAAGAAGGCTTTCGTAGCAATTAAATTCTATTTTATCTCCAGATTCAGAAATATTGGATCCAATTTTCAGTTTTTATTGATAAGATGACATAACAAAGAGATAACATCAATTGTATAAATGAAAGGTGACATAGTTTTAGCAACGGACTTGTGTCAGATATATATATATATATATATATATATATATATATATATATATATATATATATATATATATATATATATATATATATATATATATACTGTATATATATTTTTTTATATATATATATATATATATTTTATTTTTTTTTTAATTTTTTTTTTTTTAATTGTGGTTGTTTAACCTCCTTCGCAACATCTAAGGTCATATGACGGAGGGGACCTACAGCTTTACGTGGGATTCGAACCACGGGTCGCTACATAATCTGGGCGCAGAGGACGGTCTCCCATCCAACTACTACCCAAACCCAATGTCGCTTAACTTCGATATATATATATATATATATATATATATATATATATATATATACATACTGTGTGTATATAGGGTGTCCCAGAAGTCTTGGAAGGGTTTTATTTGGCTATAACTTTTTCTTTTTTGATTAATTTATTTCTTTTTCTTTTTCAATTAAAGTACCCTT